>JAUPMG010208092.1:0-23497 GCA_031762675.1 Pachysandra terminalis
ATAAGAAACCTATAAAAGCATTGCAAACTACTTAGTAACTTAGAATTTGTTTTCCTAAAAGATAATAGAAACCCAGATCTGCCCAAAATAGTAGCTCCTAATTACACAACTTTGGCTTTACAACCCTATAAAGTGAATTAAAACACAAGAAACCCACCCAATTTCGTGGAGAACACTTAGAGTAGGAGAAGAACTCCAGAAAACCCCAAGCAAGATGAAGAAGCAATCATAGAAGCAATCCTACAACAAAAAGTGAGTTTTCTTTCAAAGTCTTGTGTATTTAAATCTATTTTGATGTTATGACCATGGGGGAAGTTCTTGTTAATTGTGCTAACCCTTTCCCCTTGATCTTAATAGTACAACCCAGAAATATTAGTATCTAATCTTCTATGGCTTGCATACTTATGCGAACTAAGCAAAGCTCAAAAATCCTTAACTTGGATCCCAAGAAACAAAGAGATCCTTGTGTAGACCAAACCCTTAGACCCAATACCTATTTTCTAAGCTTCCCTAGATGTTAAGTGACCTTTGGAAGAAATCCCAATCAAAACCTGAGCAGGTTGTGATTCGGCAGCCTACTTGGCATGCCGAGCCCCACAGTAAAAAATACAGCTCTCTAGAATTACTACCGAACCCAATTCGGCATACTGAATGACCCTCCTGAGCTTTCTTTTGGAAAGTGAGATAAAATCCAATTTGACCTAATGAGACCTTCCCGTACCAAATCCCAAAGTTTCCCAAACTTTGGCACACTTTTGGAATGCTCGGCATACCGAAACCCTACCGAGCATCTTGCCGAAAATCCAATATGATCCCTTTGGAGACCTCTGACCTTGGACACCTATAAAACACCCAAACTAGAAGATTGGTTATGTTTCCAAGCACTGTGGATGTACCAATGAAGACTTGACCTTCCATACTAAGATCTAGACTTTAGGGAATTAGCCTAGTAGTATGGGATTTTGGGTTAATTAGGGAACCAATCCGCAAAACCTATCTAATACTCTTATTTCCTCATTATATGCATGCTTAGATGTATATACTTGATGTGTGAACTTGATATTGTAATGTTGTGACTATATAAGTAGTATACCAATTTCCTTATTAATAGAATTGCTTAAGATCTCACTGAATGCTTAATAATGTTGGTTCCATGTTCTAATACTTGTATTAGGCTTATTTAAGTATCCTTATCAATTATATGTAATTATGTTATGATATATCTATATAGCTTAAGAATCATGGGATTGTGCTCATATGTGCTGATTTGAATATATGCCTATGAATCATTGCATGTGCATTGCATTAATTAAAGGACCTGAATTTATGAGTTGCATATGCATTACCTTGCTAAGATGGCCTTGTCCAACACCCTATGTGATACCCATGGGTTTAGAGCAACACGAGAGACTATTTGACTTATTTAAACCATTACTGTCCTATGAATGAACTATACTTGTTTTCACCCATGTTGAGGGATATGTTCTATGTGATGATCCCAAAATACTTGTAGTAAGATGATAGGTGAGGAAAAGTTCACGAAGGTGATGCCCAATAGCTGAATCATGACACGCTTATGTATGATTCCTTGAGGAGATTTCACATTGGTGATGCCTTGGATATTTCCTTTATCAAAAATAAGTGGGGGAATTGTGTCCTTTAGGTCGAAGCCCCCTTAAAACAATGTTGCGCACATAGAATATCTTATCCTTGAGAGTGGCCCTGTATGAGGGGGATGGTTCGTTAAGACATCTTGATCAAGGAAGGATTGGTCTCGTGGGAACTTACTATATTTGCATACTTAACAACACCCTTGCATTATCATATTCTTTGTTGATATTATTTTGAGTATCTTATTTATGATACACTTGATCTAATTTACATATAGAATTAGGCACTTGAGCTCTAAAATTAACCGTTGATTCATATACCAAGGTGAGAACTGAGAGAGAATAATCTATTGTCTGATTTCTGTTCATATTCGTCTTTAATCATATACATTACAGAATTTACTATTATCACTTATATTATTTAGTATGTTTCTCATAACATTGGGATATTGAGTAAATACCTTGCTTTGAAGAACTACTCATCCGGGTTTTTCAGCTTATGTTTGTTGATCTATATTTTTCAGGATTGAAGGCTAGCACTTAAAGGGAGAGCTTGGAAAAGGGATAAGAGAAATAGAGATTTAGATGATAGGGCTAATGTATTGGAAGTAGAAATTTTCATTCAAAGTTATGTAAAGCACCAGATCTGTAATTTTTACTTAATTATATATTAGACCTATTGATTTTACTTTCGCTTCTATTTTGAATATTGCTTTCCACCACTCCCATTGGGATATCAGGTGAGAGTTACAGCTTAAATTTGGAGACTCCTTTGAGATTTCCAGGTTTAGTTCGTGACACACATTCCTATCAAAATCTCCTAACTTAAGAATTTTGGAATCCAACAATGATCTCTCTAGGATCACACACCAGCTCATGCATATCTTATGCCTAGGTCACACAGGGACCTCACACATGTCACATACATAATTGAAGCACTTCATGACCAAACAACCACATTCATCATAATCACCTAATTCTCGGGTTAAAATAGTTACATATGTCTCAGAAGTCATAACATTCCACATCATTTCATAGTAGACAGTAAATCATGGCATTCACATCACTTTGTTGCACAAATCATCACACACATTTTTCTAAAAATCTAACACCACACGCAACTTCACAAGGACCTATCAGAACTTTCTATAAAATTTAATGGCTTTTGGGCTTCGGTCCCCACCTTCGATCGGCCCTCGACAGGGCCAAGACCCTCGGTCCCCCCTTTGGTCGACCCTCGACCTCGGTCTTTTTTTCCAGAAACTTCCACCTACATTTTTGTGAACCTTGGTCCCCCCCTCGGCCAGCCCCTGACTGGACCGGGACCTTCGATTCACCCCCGACTAGACCAATGTCACATCCCACTCCTAGGTACACCTATCTGAGGTTCCCATTAGGACTTGGTAATGCAACTCTCACTCCATCCACAGGAGGTGGCAAACGAGTGAATAACAAGTGACAATAATAAATCATATTCTATTTAATAGATATGCAATACCAGGATCCTTACTAATCATTTATGAGGTGTGTGCATCCTAACCTAAGTCCATCAGCTTTATTCTTAGAGATTGCTAGCTTAAACCTGAAAAATATATAACAACGAAGGTGAGCTTGGAAACTCGTGAGTAACCCTCAATACCTGGGTATTTACCCAGAAACACTAACTAATTAATAAATATGAGATATTTAATAAATAACTTAAGGATAAGAAAGTTTAGCTCTTAACCTTTATATACTTTGCTTCTTATCATTTACATGCTTCATATCTTAACATTCATGTATTTCAGTTCTTAACATTTATATCACAACAAATCAAACATAATGCAATTCACTTAATGTCATGCCTCGAATCCGATATATGGAATCTCGAAGCTTTTCAAGGGAATGACCTTCGGATCCAAACCTTGCATGCGGCCAAACCAATAACATGATCCATCAGAGTATACTAAATAACCAGGAGAAGTCTCATGAATTTAAAACTTCAATAATTCTAACATAAAACTATCATAATCTCTAAATCGTCAAAAAATCAAATACAACCGGTTGCTCAATTGGGTCAAAACAAATTATCTAAATCCACAAACTAAAGTAAATAAAAATGACATTGTTTATGAAAAGCTACATCAGCAATCATCCACAAGCAATCTCTCTCTTCAAGTCCAACCATCACTCTCGTGGATAACCTGTTTCAAGTAAGGGTGAGCCTTGGAGGCTCAATAGGTAAATCCAAGGAACTACCCTAAACAATTTTACAGTCATATAGCAACATCCAATTTCATGCAGTTTCCACACAGTACATATATATATATATATATATATCACAACATTCACATTATTAATCATATAGTCAGTCTCGCACCATAACCTCATAATAATATATATCATTTCACATAATACCATCCTTCTATATCACATTCTTGTCACATCACTACTACACTCACATAATTTAGTATCATATTAATAGTCATGGCATTTCCTAACTTTTTCACACACCATCACAACAAAACCATAATTCTAACAAAACACAATCATCATATAAATCCACAATTCTCATAATCATAATCATGGTGAGACACAATTCACATAACTATAACTCATGATCTTAAAAATGTTGAAAACATCTCTCATGAAATTATAAATCCTCATAATATCTCATTCACAAACACACACAACATTCAAACATCACAAACAGTTCACATCACACTACACAAATTATGAAGATGTTCATAACACAAAGCAATTAATCACCAAACACATTCACATAAAAAACATACAATCAATGAAAGCAACCAACAAACAGATGATGAATGGCAAACACACACAAAGATGCAATGTGCATGAATTATGTGATGCATAATGCTCAAACACACACAAAGATGCTAATGAGATGGATGGTATGATGCACTATGCACATGATGCAGTGGAGGTGATGAAATGTATGCAATGTAGGGTTGTTAGGCATAGCCAAACCATGAAATCACACCCACATCTCCTTCAGGTAATATTACGCAAGGAATGTGCCACAACACACAAACCATTTCCTTTCAGGTATTGGGTACCCAAAGGTAGGAAAACACCATGACATTTTATTTCTAGGGACAAGTTAACCCATGGTAGAAAACACCACATTCTCTTTAGAGAACAAATTAACCCATGGTAGAACCACATCATTTCCTTTTTAGGGAAAAGTTAGCCCTTGGTAGAAATCACCCTAATAGACTTGTACCAATACAAGAACATTAGACCCTCCTAAGAGTTTTGAAAACATAACGCATATACTAATCACCAGACCCTCCTCCCTAAGGGGAGTTTTGAAATAACACAGCGAGCCTTATAGGATCACACCCAGTAAACCTACACTTAATACCTAGTCACTAGATACATCACACCAAATCACAACTACTCTATACATTAAGTATACCCACATTACTCTTACCTTAAACATACTCATATTACACATGTATCACACATCACATAGTCCCGAAGACTAAAACACATCAGTACAGCTCACAACACACCAAAACGGAAGCACATAGAGTAATTTAGTCGCACAAATATTCCTACACACATTTCTAAGCAAAACTAATATCACATTCAACCAAAAGGGGCTATTACCTCCCTCAACAAATTGGACTTATTGGACTTCGGTCGCAAGGTTCGGTCGACCAAAGGTCAGGCTGAAGCTCTCGGTTGGTAATTTTGGTTCATCCTCATCCTCAGTCGCTAGTCCTGGGATTTTGGACCTATTTTGTGATTTTGGTCGATGCTTCGGTTGGACGGAAGGTCATGTCGAGGTTCGTGCCAATCCAGAAAAATTCCCAAAAACTTCTAAAATTCGTACCTTTCCCATTTTGTCAAAAAAACTCAGTTCACACTCTGGAATTCACAGATTATATAATAATACATCCTATTCAATGTTCTCTACATCAAATACATCCATAAGCATAAGTATACAGTATGTCATCATTATATCATATTAATCATCATATATAAATCACTTCACATTGAATCTCAGCAAACAAATCCTAGATCATGCTTTACTATCATATTTTTCATGTAAACTAACCTAATTAACATATCTACTATGGTATTATTTTCCTATGAAAGTATTTAGACCAATAACCAAGGAAACATCTACCTCTCTTCCTAAGCTTTTCTGCAAATCTTCAGCACCTTGGATCACCCTTTAATCCTCTCCTTGTAGCCTTTTCTCTTTCTTTCTTTTCTCTTACTCTTCTCTCTTTCTCTTCTCTCCAGCCAAAGCTGATTTCAGATTTGAATTTTTCTCCCTTATCTCTTTCTTCGATCATGTACCACAAGTCAAGGATTCGGTTAAGGAGGCTTTCCCCTAATCCCACGTATACTATATGGAAATGATCTCCCTCTATCCTAATCTGTTACCCTTCATTCAAATTCAAAATGGAGAATAGCCTAAACTACTATAGTGACCCTAAACCAGAATTAAGGATCTAATTGTAATTCAATTGTGTAATTGGGGATCAGATTGTAAATAATAGAACTTATGGGGTGTGTGTTGATATTTCTAAAACGATATTGGGCTGGATCTAGAGTTAAACGTATGGAGCATTAATTAGGTATTGGGTTGGACTAAATAACTTAACTAACCTAATTAATGTAGTGGGCTTAGGGCTTAGTAATTCAAGTAATAGTGTTATGGGCTAAATCTAAATGGGATTACCAAATGGGCTTAAGTGAAAAACGTGTGGATTTAGACTAAGGGTATTTTAGTAATTCAATTAAGGATAAGTTCTTCTAGAACGATTCTAATTAATATAGAAAGATAATTAAGGATAGTTCCTAATTAGATTTGGATTAAAACAAGTAATAGACATTAGTTTGAATTAGATTGGAAGATGTCTAATTGGTTGAATAAGGATTAGATTAGGATTGAGATTATATTAGGATTTGTTTCTAATTCAATTTAAATTGAGATTGCTTGTGGATTAGGATTAGAAAAGAGTTCTAATTAATATGAAGGTTTCCTATTGGCTGAAAGAGGAGATAAGGGAATCTATAAAGAGAGGTAGGAGTAGGACGTACACAACCAAAGAGAGAGAGAGAGAGAGAGAGAGAGAGAGAGAGGCATTGTGGCTGAAGCTTGGGATCAAGTTTAGTTTGAAGAAGAAGAAGCAGTAGAAAGGAACACACAAATCATCTAAGAGCATAATTTGTAAGTTGTGATTTGGCATAATTCTTATAAAATTCTAGAAGTCATTATATGATATTTTAATGTATAAAAGATTAAAATAATTTCTGGATATGATTAGCATGTATGTTGAATGACTGATCATGATTAACTAGGTATGTTGCTTGGATCTAATATGTTAAGATGGATATGTGTTTGAGTTATCATTTAATTACTATTGAATTTCTAGAAGCATAAAAATGCATTTATATGAATGAGGACAAGAATCCCTAGAAGAAAAATTGATTTTTGGGCTAAATTGTACGTTTGGTAAGTCCTCGGTACATACCGAGACATCCATTGAACAACTAGGTAGGTCCTCAGTACATACTGAGACATCTACTGAGCAAATGAAACTTGCGGCATAATGTACCAAACCTCGGTACATACCGAGATACATACCGAGACCTTCGATAGGTCACTCTGTACATACCGAGACATCTATCGAGAGTTATCAAACTCTCTGGATCATCGACCGAATATCAGTACATACAGAGACATCTGCCAAAGACCAATGGACTTCAAATTTGATAAGGAAACCCCATTTAATCTTCTGAACATGAAAATAAGATTTGTATCATTGCAAAATGACTAAATATGGATGATATGATTGGAATTGCATACCATGATTCAATTGTTGATTATAGTACATGTATGTTGGAAATGAATCCAGTGATGATTTCCAAAGGATTGTTCGGGTGTATGGGCGCCCGGGCAGCTTCCGAAGGGTGTTATCACCGAAGAACATGCGGATTGTTGTGAAGGAATCTTGTGACGGTTTTCGACGGATTATTCGGGTGTATGGGCGCCTGGATAGCTTCCGAAGGATTCTATCACCGGAATTCCAATTATTTGGGATACTTCGGTTTGAGATGGAACTTGTGGTTGATATGGATAATCGTCTTGTTTGATAGACCTCCCTGAGTGTTAATCCCTAAATGTACGGAAATAGCTTCGGGAATTGAGCCTGGTAGGTTGTGAATCCTACAAAATCACGCTGTACACTTGGGATGATTGAATGTGGAGACATATTGACCGAAAGGTCATGGACCAGGGTGTTGGTGGAGATTGTGGACCGGCTGATATCAGATAGTGGAGTGCCTTGTATGCATTGATTGACATGTTGGAATCCTTGTGGACTATGAATTGACTTGTATAATTTGTTTACTACTATATGATTGTTGTTTATGCCATGATGATTATATCTTATTTGGACTGATGTGATTACATGAGGATGATGATTGAATTTACTTCTCACTGGGCATTCCAAGCTTATGCAACCTCTTATTGTTGCAGGTTAAGATGATTGGATGATATTGCACGGATTAGGAGCTGTTAAAATTTACTTTATTTCTGTTTTGATTAGTAATTTGGATCTGATGTAATAGGCTAGTTAGTTAATTATTTTGGGTGTAGGCTCTTCTGAAGCCATTAGATATGAATAATTATGTTTCTTCCGCACTCTGATTGGTTTAATAAAAGCATGAGTGGCTTTTAGTGTATGGATTATTATTGTGAGCCGCGTTCCATGGTTTGGAACTCGAATGTTGCACCTCGTGATCTGTGCCACCCACCTCGGGATTCGGGCACCGGGATCTGGGGAGTGACAATTACCCTTAGTGACTTAACCATACGACCACCACATCCTTCTTGTCTCATACGTCCAATCCAAACCCTAATTCTCCACAATGATATAAATTACATAAGTAACCCTACTAACTTTAGTATTAATACAATTGTCTCTATATTATGTTGTAATTACAACACCTACCAATTTCAATTAAATAGACACACAGCCTTATATAACCTTTCGCAAACAATTATTATGGTTGATTATAATTAACTTCTATTAATTACAATTTAAGGATAATGGTTGCTACACTCAACCATTCTCACAGGGTTTAGTAACATGCATGATAGTCCACTCATCTACACATCTACATGATGCAGTATGCTCCATGATCACACAAAAGAGTCAAGTCTCCCTTTTCCACAATTGCAATTCAATCACATATTCTTGTTAATGCATGCTATTCATATTTGGCAGATGTATATACACACTAGATCGCTCACTGTTCCAATCATGCTGTCTGCGTCCTACATTGGGCCTCGTAAGGCTACAAGACCAGAGAAAGAATTTCCTTCTATCACATCCCACTAATGCAACTAGACATTTAACAAGCCACTCTTGGGCTTCTGGATACAATGGATTCTACATGCACATCGCAGTTTGAAGGCCTTTCAACTTATGGGATTCTCTTGTCCCACCGGGTAGTAACTGGGGGGCTCTATCCTGGCTTCCCTTGTAATATATGCCAATTACTAGCCCATAATAGTTAAAATACAGAAATATAAATTTAGTATCTTGGACATTTTTGGTCCTCACCCTTGTCTTGACATATCCTGGCGTATCATCATTTTAACATTTACTCGATTACTCATTCTAGAGTGTGAGTCTCAATTGGTCTTCTTGACTGGAAATCATAGTACAAAGGTATCCCTTTTTCACTTAAATTTAACTAATGCAATAAATAGAAAACATTCCATTGCAAAAGCAATCACAACCATTCACTTTAATGTACATCATGAACTTGCACTTCCATGCTACATCATACCTTGGAATTATTCTCAAATTCCCCATTTTCAACTTACCATGTTCATTCATAACAGAATAAACAAATTAGGATCTATCAATCCAAATCTTACATCATTACACTGTTTACCTCAATGTCATGTCTTATGTATATTCTCATGCGTATATGTTATTTCATCATCCTTTTAATTTAGGTTAATACCACAGTCATTCACATCACATTTCCAATGATTCAACATAATCAAGATTATCACATATCTTACTTTACCTCTACTGCATTCACACATGTTTTGTACAAGCACACCTTGCACATTAGCTAGGCCTACATCACCTCATATCAATACATTACTTTCCACACAAACAATCACTTTTAATTCTTCCATATAATTGTCGAATCATTCCTATGTTCATTACCTCTAAACAATCCTATACATTCCTCATTTGAGTACTCTAGTCATTTTATCATTTCCCTAAGCCATCTCACACTTCTCAGACCAGTGGAGTATACACTACTCATGATTAACCATTCCAAATTCTCATTTAATGTTATCATTCATGTCCATTGGTCACTTTAGGTGTTGCCCTATGTGTATATAGTACACTATTTCTTGGGGGTTGTGTCGGTGGGGTAACGGTATGCCTGTGAAAGTAAAGGTGGTCCACTCATGTGGCATCGGGTTTACTAGGCTTCTAATAACATACATATGTATAATTCTAAATTAATTCCTCACATGCATGGTCGGTGGGTGGGGCTGGTGGTACCGTTGATATGGCCCCGCCTTTGGTTGGATTCCAAAAAATTTAATTCAGGTTCTGTTAGTGGCCTCACCGGTATGCCGGTGGGGTGTAGGGTTCGGGGGATACGGTATGCCAGTGGGTATCCTCGACAGTGTCATGGTTTGGTATTTTTGTCCTTTTCTTTGCCTTATCTTGATTCTATGGTGAACACAAATGTGGAACACCATTTCTTAGCACAACACTATATTTCTCATGAACCATTCATGCCTATAACCTATTTGTCCACAAAATACCAATTCGTTTATAGGTTTTCTTCTCTTATCTTCAATTAAAATCTAATATCAACAATTCTTATATATACACATAATTTACTACAAATCAATATCTATCACATTGATAAGGTCATGGATTGTAGATAGAACTGATATTTGGGTTTTTGCCCATATACCTAGGGATTGTAAGTTCACTCACCTTGAAATCTGATTGTGTTGAGGATTTTTTTGGTTCAGTTTCTCCAGTTGTTTCTCTTGCTCTAGATTTGGCCTCTTTTGATTCTCCAGCCATATTTTAGTGTTTCTTAAGTTATAAGGAGTATTTATACTCTCTCTCTCTCTATCTCTTAAGTTTAGGATCTGTTTGGTTGCTCTCCTATTGGTCTTACTTAAGTGTAGTGTATCTGGTTAAGTTGACCCTTTAGGTTTAACTATTCTTACTAATTCTAATTAGCCTTGAAGGTTTCTACAACTCTCAAAAATTATTAAAGGGGGTTCTCATGCAACATAAATTCTCGTTGGATAAAACTACTAATTTACAGTTAACCCTTTAAGTGCCAAAATACCCTTTTCTTAAACAAAAATTTTTTCAGGTCCTTTCAACTGAACCTCATATTTTTCTAGAAAATTCCCAAAAACTCTAATTTAATTTCACTTTTCATCATACATCATTGAAATACCAATCAAATGTACATACATATCATTTCCACATTATTTTCATCATTCCAATTATATTACACATCAATACACAGATTTATATATTAAATTTCATATTAGGTCAAAGAATCACTAGATCTTCCCATATTGACATTCATATCAACACACACCAGATCCTACACAATATAATATACTTTCACACTCATGATCATACATAACCCATACATCATATCTAAAGAACCTCACTTTTTCATCATTATTTTCTATCATTACATATCTATGATAATGAAAAGAAGGAGAACCAAGGTACCTTTGTGCTCTTTTTTGTAGATTTTTCAGTAACATAAGATCACCCAAGGTCCTCTTTCCAACAGGCTTCTTCCTTAGCTTTCTCCTCACTTCTCATCTTCTCTTATCTTCCTTTCTCCTCTCTTCTTCTTTCTTTCTCTTTCTCTACAGCAACAACCAAACTTTAGCCATCTCTTTCTCTCTTGGACGTATACACCAAAGGTATGACAAGTAGTTATGGGAACTTCCGCATACCTAGATAGAACGTGGAGGGAATCAAGGATTCCTTCCATCTCTATCCTAACCTCCTTTCAAATTCAAATGACGAGGAAACGATTAACTCACCCTTAGTTGTTCTCATGGGCCAAACGACTAACCCGTGCTCCATATGTTGGCCCGAGGCCCTAATCTCGTGAAAGGATATAAATTACATAAGTAACCCCCAAATTTCATGTTATTTAGATATTGGTCCCTAAGGTTTATTCCTATTACATTAAGTCACCTAATCAACAAATTACACCTATGGTTCATTATAATCTCTCACAAAGGATTATAATATTAAATCACAATTAAATTATATCAATTATGATTTAAGAACAAGGGTCACTGCAATGAGGATGACGACTTATAGATACCTCATATTTCATAAGTTTTTCCTTCCTTTTGATGTAGCCATCCGAGAATGGCAAGAACTAGTTTGTTTTCTTTGACGTAATAGTTAGATTGACCGAACTCCTTGTTCGTTTTCAGTTAGTTGTTTCAATGAAAGAAGTGTTGTGTTAAATTTCTATGTGAATATAAATTGAATGTTTATTTGAACTTAAATTTTAGCACATCATTAAACATAAGCATAAACATGAAATCAATTCAATTAGACTACTTAGATTTAATTTCGAGGACGAAATTCATTTAAAGAGGATAGATTGTAAGAACCTGAAAATTTTGGATTTAAAAAAAATTAAACATAAGGATAAATTGGTAAAATAACATGTTATAAATTAATGTAGCCTAAAGACTAAGTAATAGTATATTCATATTTAGATATGTAAACTTAATATTATTATTTAAGCATTAGTAAATAGGTTTCAAGCTTAACTAAAGGAATTGGGCTTAGATTAATTAGTTTGGGCTTAAGTAAACTAACTATGGGCTTTAGGAATTAATCTAATAGGCTTAAGTAGTTCCTTAAGGTCCAAGGGCATTAAATATATAATTATTTAATTACTAAATTCGGGGCCAATTAATTAGTAAGTTAGATATTCAACTTCTAGTCATAATAGGAAACTATATAACTTAATATAGCAGTTAACAATTCTAATACAGCTCTAACGCCTAAATTATTATATAAAGATTGTTAGATAAGTTAATTAAAACATATGAATCAAGGAAATTTCATGGGAAACCCTAAGAGGGATTAGAAGAAGATCAAAAACACATAAAGTAGAAGAATCAACATCAAAAAGAAGATCTACAACAAAACACATGTGAGTTTTCCTTCAAAGTTTTGTGTATTTACTTCTAGCCTTATGTTATGGCATAGTGGAATTCTTGTGTGAGTTATGATAATATATTCCCCATGTTTCTATAATTAAAACCCATAAAGGAATCCAATTAAATTGAGGAAAATAGCCTGATCAATATAGATCAAGTTTAGTAACCAGAAAACTGGGATCTTGAATCCCAAGAAAGGTGATTAAATCAATATAAAAGATATTATGAAGTTGAAATCCAAATTCAAAGCATATTTACATGTTATAAGACCCTTGGGACGATTGCCAATCAAAATAAACCAGAAAACCCTATTAGCATCCTAGTGGCACACCGCCGACCCTGCTGACACAAACCATTACACAGGCCTGCTCTCAGGCTAGGCTACCGACAACCCGTGGCACACCGCCGACCCTGCCGACACCAACATGCATATTATTTTTTTTATGAAAACAACCTAATTAGACCTATCCTAACCTATCTATGAAGTTTGGTGTACTTTGGCACACTTTCCAAATTTGTGGCACACCCCCAACCTTGCCAACACCTAATTTCCCCGGTTTGAAATATTGGACACCTTTAAAATGTAAAGACCAGTAGATTTGTTGTGTTCCAAGGTACTGGGAGTGTGTTTTCATGATTTTGACTATCTATACCTTAATATTGACCTATTTAGACCTTGACCATAATATGAAATTTCAAGACTAAAAGGGGATTAGCTCCTACAACACTTTAAAGATTAAACTTAGCATAATATAAGGATGCCTAGATGTTGTATATGGTAACTCTTATGATATATGTTAGAATATAGGTATTATGTGTGATCGATTTAATCCTATGAACTGCTAAGTGTGTGAACACCATTCATATCCTAATAAAATGAGACCATATGTATATATATATATATATATATATACTATTTATGACTCATCCATTATACATACTTGCGTGTTATAATTATATATTATTATGTGCATTATTATAGTTTAGAATCATGAGAATGTGTCTCATGTGTCTGTTGATTGAATATATGTATGTGATCACTATTATCATATTGTGATGTGCATTGCATTAATAAATAGTGAATCAATGAGTTGCATTATGACCACCTTGCTGAGACGGCTGTGACTTACATCCTAATAGGAGCACACCGTGCAAAGCCAATAAAGGATACCATCATGAGTCATGATATGGCTGTGACCATTTACTTGTCCTTGTTGGGACTAAGTGTTTTATTCGCTCAAGATGAGAGAGGCATCTCAAGAGACTTGTGATAAGATGATAGGAGATGGAGTTGAATCATAAGTCAATTTCTGTTAGTAAATCGGATAATGTATTGTCACAAGGGAGATTTCACATTGATGATGTCTTGGATATGTTCCCGTGATAAAAAAAATAAGAGTGGGGATTGTGTCCATTAGGTAGTAGTCCCTAGAAACTACAGTGCGCACGTAGAATAATTCACTATCATGACCGTGTATCCGGGGGATGGTCTTCATTTTGGATAGTTGGGATTAGATCTGGTGTGGGATATACATTATTCGAATGCCAAATAGCATGCGTTGCATTTCGTATTCTTGTGCATGTTATTGTGATTATCTTGTGTATGATACACTTGATTGCATGTTATCATATAGAGTTAGGCATTGTAGACTGTGAAATATGGTTATGGATATCCTTATGATACAAACCAAGGTAAGATTTGGTGAGAGAATGAGTCATTGATTGAATTTTGTTCAAATATACATATTATTCATTATTTTTCAGATTATGTTATTATTATGTATATTTTCTCATAATGCTCGACACTCTCAAATGTAAGAGATCGGAGAAGTAATAATCCCCGGTGAGTCTGGGGTCGAATCCACACAGAGCACAGTTTTCAAAGCAAATGGAGTTTGTCACAGATTTAATAAGGAAAATGGGTTTTGTTCTAAAATTATTAAAGGATTTAAATGAAGAAATGGGTTTAAATCATAAGAGAGAGAGAAGCACGGCCATCGGGTCGGATCTATGTTCCAGTATAAAACTCTATGCAATATTGAATAAAATTTCATATAATTAATTGTTTTGGAATCCTTTTGATCGGTTGAACTAGGAAAACTTAGGAACATGGCATGTAGTTAATGCCATGGCTAGAGAAATATTTAAAAAAACCAAATTAATTTTGTCTAGATTTTTGTAGAAACCATGAGAAATTTCTATCGTTAATAAGAAAAGCATGGCTGAACTTTTTACGATTGCCAAAGAACTCATACATTACAGAAAATCAAACTAATGAACAATTAAAAATAATATATTAAATCCAATGAAAATTACATAGAATGTCGTACCATTACATAGATCTTAGCCCCTAGCCCCTAGCCTTTGCTCAGGTTTAGGCTGCCATAGAAGAGAGAAAACGAAAAAGTTGCATAGCAAAATCGTGTTCAGAAAATTGGGGAAGAAGAGAAGATTGTTTAGAATAATTCCCCTTTTTGTAGGGAACTCCAAAATAGGAAATTATTCTCCTCCATTCCTTCTTCTTTTCTATTCTTTCCATTCCTTTCTCCCTTTCCATATTCATCCAAAATTTGAATCCAAGCGAAGTTAAATTTGAGCACTTAAATCCCGCGTGCGTGCAAATCAGGAAACTGCCAAAATTGGCGATTGCGCTCGAGCGCACAATATTGCGCTCGATCGCATTGCGCTTGATCGCTCAGTACTGCGCTTGATCACAATATTGCTAGTTCAGCAGTTATGCTTTCCCTTTGGTTGGGGCTTGAGCTGGACTTTGACATGACTTCTTTCATTTTGCCTTCAAGGGTGTGAGTGCATATTTCTCTTCACGTTGTTCAAGGTTCTAACTTGGTTTTGCTCCTTGATTTGACTTCATCTCCCATTAAAGCTGGATTACCCGAAATTCTTCTAAACCTGCATAAAATGAGATATATAAAGTTAGATGCATGTTATACAATGGTAAAGGAGAATTACTGTAAATTATGCACAATGAGGGATTAGAAAGCTTGGAAGTGCTAATAAAGTCGTGATATTAGGATGTAAATGTGTAATAATTCATGACTTATCACATAATATTGAGTAAATACCTTGTTTTGAAGGTCTACCTATTCGAGCTTTGAGATTATATTTGTTTATTTGATATATTTTTCAGGATGTTTGTTTATATGATATATGTTTTAGGAAATGATGAATTCTATCAAAGTGATCAGCTATGGGAATAAAGGGAATAGAAGTTAGATGTTAGACTTGTGTATTAGATGTAGTTTTATTTCAGTTTGTTAAAAATGATAGATTGTACTTTTATTTAAATATTTATTAGAATATAATGTAATATCTTCCGCTTATGATCTATATTGCTTATCCACTCTCATTGGGATATGGGGTGAGAGTTACAGCTTAAATTTGGGGTCTCAAATGAGATTTCCAGGTTTAGGATGTGGCACATGGACATTAAGGAACATTCATGTGTTTTGAAGGGTAGCCCTCTCCTTGGAATTCAACACATTCTGTCTGAGGATGCTGTTGGTAGTTGTGAGGGAATTTCCTCTTAATATGTTGATGTTCACTTGTTTTTATGTTAGTTTTTCATTTCATTACAAAAAAAAAAAAAAATAGGAATTTGCATGCATTTAAATCAAATCACAAGAATAAAAAAGGCAAAAAAATAAGAAGAAAATAGAGTTTCTTTTGATCTTTCTTAAAACAAAAAAGGGCTGAAAAATGGGAATTTGACATATGTATAAGATATAGTTTTATTTTTGTTTGTTAAAAATGGAAAATTGTACTTTTATATAAATTTTTGTTAGATTATAATGTAATATCTTCCGCTTATGATCTATATTACTTATCCACTCCCATAGGGATATGGGGTGTGAGTTACTATCACAACCCGAATTCTAAAGCATGACTCACACGCACGTGAGCATAACTCTGGGATTCCAAGATTGACTCTCATCCTTAAATCAACCAACTCATACACCAAGAAGATGGTGGAAAACCACTAACACCTCAGAGAAAATCCATAATTTCAATAGGATCCAAAGCGGAAGCTAATATCATCATAATATAAATGAAATCAAAAAATCTAAGTGGGCCTCACATCCAACCATAATATGAATAAAACAAAATGTTAGGTACCAAAGAAGGCTTGAGCTACGCGCTCAACAAGTGCAATGCACAAGTGCAATGTAATAATCAGGATGACCATGTGTATGCATGGGATGTCATGATTAATGCAGGGTGGTTCTTTCATTTTTATGCAATGACATGAACATATATATATATATATATATATGTATATATACCAAACACGATAGCCTCATCAAACACGTGAAATGCACATAAATGTAATCAACTCTGTGTTGTTTGATATCTCACGCTTGATCCCAAACTATAACACCACGTAACACAATCATGGATACACGGCCCCTTTCGGGCTACGGATACCTCACCGATTCTGTGTACAACACAGTTTTAGGGAGTTACAACCCATGGGGAGTCATGCCCCACCTCTATTTTTTATTGTGGGAATGAATTCCGGGGGCTCACCAAGATATCCCCCGTGTACATCATACACACACACACAACCAAACGGTCGTCATCCATATATATATATAGGTATCCATGGGCTCTTTGGGTTGCAAATCCCCCACCCTCAAATCATGTTAGATTTGACCAATAATAGTCCCTCTTTGGGACACTAGAGATCTATGTCTCTCATTTGGTACTTCACTCAGAAGTCCAAGTATCCTCACATATTACCCTATGGTCCTTCATAAAGGAGCCATGGTGGTCTGGGATCCATATCCTCACAAGGACTGGTCATGCATGCATGTCCATTATATGAATGCCATTAACACGCAACTACATGATACGCATCATAACATCATGTGGAAACTCATCACTCAATTTGGATATGCCAAATCATAATATTTATGTACTCAAGAATTGATGATAGAAATGCAAGAATGGCATTCTATATAGTCACATCAATCTAAACACATAATCAACCATCAACCGACTGTACATGGTACACTACAGGTCATGCATAGAAGTAAAAGTTCTAGTTTAATTTCACTAGTCTATACACGTCATCAAGTCCACACAATATCATCATACACGATTGTGTTAATATCTACAACTCACACATCACACAAGTATATAACATGACACACAAGTTCAAACAACATTATGCAACAATAAGCACGTTCGGGTATCAACTCCCCTTCCAAGGACTCCCATATGGTTGCTCAAACATCCACTGTCGACAAGTCCCGTCGGTGGACCGACTACCCACCGACCAATGTCTAAAATCAAACCACATTCCCCGTTGACAGGTCTGTCGGTGGACCGACGACCCACCGACCAAATCTAATAAGTCTCCTTGGTGGGTGTTGTCAGTACTACCGACCACCCACCTACCAAGCTCTAAAGGGGGTCTCTTCGGTGAGTGTCGTCGGTGCCACCAACCAAACTCTAATACTAATCCAAAAATCTCTGTCGGCAGGTCCGTCGGTACACCGACGACCCATCGACCAACAACTAAAAAGTCTCCTTGGGGTGCCGTTGGTATAACCGACCACCCACCTACCATATCCGTCGGCAGGTCCGTCGGTAGACCGACGACCCACCGACCAAAGTCAAGTCCAAGTCTTGTAGGTGGGTGTCGTAGGCACCACCGACCACCCTCCAACAATATCCGTCGGCGGGTCCATCAGACCGACGAATTCACCGACGCCGTTGGTGAACCGACCAACACACTACGATTACTAGTTATTGTCAGTGGGTTGTCGGTAGACCGACCTACCCACCGATAGGGTCGCACTGCACCAAACTTCATTGGCAGGTGTCGTCGGCGCACCGACGCACCCACCGATGGGTGCGATTTTGGGGTTTTCGCCCTAGTTTACCCCAACGCTAGGGTTTCTGCAATCCTCTCCACCTAGGTTACATTATTAGAGTAATTTAGGTCGAAATTGGAAGTTAATCATAAGGGAAACATACCATCAAATCAATCAAACAAACACTCATGAAATCATACAAGGAATTTCATAAAATCATCAAGAACACAAATTCTGAGACAATGAATTAACCTAAAACATATAATATCCACATTCAGCTTCTCAATCATGATTATCATACTTGAACATGATGCTCATAAACACACAAACATCAACAAACATTCATAGATTCATTCATATGCAATGAATCAAGGAAATCCCAAGAATTTCATAACAAGTGTACACAATACACTTACCTGAACAACAACTCCTCTCTCCCTTGGACGAAAATGGTGGGCTTGAGCTCGTGAATCTCTTTCAGCCTGGTCTTCTTCTCCTTGGAGCTTCTTCCTTCTCTCTCCTTCTCTCTTCTCAGCCAAAACCCTCAAGAGACAAATGAGGTTAGGGTTTTGAGATTTTGTCTTTAAACCCTATCCTCAAAACCTAATGAATCTCAACCCTCCATTAGCCCTTTGGATGGGAGATTAAATCTCAACCATCCAAGCTCATTAAAGGAGCCCGACTAAGGTGTGCGTCAAAGCACACAACAAGGGTGCACCCAAAAGAAGAATTGGTCACCAGAATTGACCAGCAACCACCAAAAACAAAGAAAAAATTACCGAAACTCCCAAAAAGAAAACGAAATTTTTCGGGGCTTTACAGTTACAGCTTAAATTTGGGGACTCAAAGGAGATTTCCAGGTTTAGGATGTGACACATGGGCATTAAGGAACATTCGTGTTTTTGGAAGGCTAGCCCTCCCCCTGGAATTCAAAACATTCTGTCTGAGGATGCTGCTGGTAGACATACTGCAAGGGAATTTCCTCTTGATATTTTGATGTTCACTTGTTCTTATGTTAGTTTTTCATTTCATTACATAAAAAAAAGGAATTTACATGCATTTAATTAAATCAAATGAATAAAAAAAGCAAAAATAAAAAAATAAGAAGAACAAAAGAGTTTCTTTCTATTTTCTAAAAACAAAAAAGGGGAAAAAGAGAAATAACCATGTCATCCCCTTGCTACTAGGGCTGTAAACGAGCCGAGTCAAGCCGAGCTTTGCCCAGCTAGGCTCGGGCTCGAAAATCTTTTACAAGGCTCAGCATAATTTTCCAGGCTTAGGCTCGGCTCAGGCTCTCTATTTGTTCAAGGCTCAGGCTCGACTAGCAAAAGCTCGACTCGGGAAAAGCTCAGCTCGGCTTGTGAAAGGCTGGGGAAAAAAAATTAATTGTTTTAAAGTGATAACTACTACTGCTTGTGGCTTGCTAAAACTCCATGACTAACACAAACTTTTTGTATGCATCCTCTTTCTCCAAGGAGAAATAGGCCTTCACTGTTCACTAAGACTCAATGTGAGGTTGAGTAAGGGGGTGCATATGGGTAGCAGTTCCCAAGGCTGTGGATGGTCCTTGGGGAAGGGAAGAGAAGAAAGGAAAAATTTCTCTGAGGCAGTTTTCTTCCAATGTGCTAGGATGAAGATGAAGGAAGAAAAGCAAAGATGAAGTCTTTGATTCACAAAGAGATGCGTTAGAAGAGGTTTAGTTAGGGTTTACAAGTGAGAAGGGGAGAAAGTTAGGGTTTTAGAACGAGCTGATGTAAATGGAGAAGAAAAGATCGAGTTTTCAAGGGTTTTAAAACATAGATTGTGCAGAATCACGTCGGTCGGCGCGCCGAAACCCACCGACGGCCAGAATGTGAGAATAGTAATTTACAACAATTTAATTAAGAAAGAAAAATATATAAATGACTAAAATAAGGCAAATTAAATAAAATATAACAATAACAGTACTACAAATTACTAATGTAGTATAATCAATGAATGGCAAGAATAATACATCTGAGCTTCAATATGCAATTCTACACTCACCAGATCAACACACACCAATCATTCACATTTAAAGTCATACCATCAATTCACAGCAGGGATCATCACATCACATCATCACAATCGCTATCCTAACATCACAAAGGAATTACTCCTAGGCGGTTACTGTTTTAACCCTAGGTAACTTAAGCTAATTTAGACTCTTCTATAGAATTGGCTCATGGTATGTAATGTATACATGTCTTTTAATTATTCTTTATACTTTCTCTAACACACCTTCTTTTTCATAAATTCTAGAGATTAGTGTATTTGCAACTACACTGCTCCCTTATTTATGGAGGTACTTGGTCAGTGTTAGGGTTTTACATATTTAGTAAGTCTTAGCACAATACACCTTCCAAGCCTTTGGTGGTCATGTCCCTTTGGACCTCCCGACCCAGTATACTTGCCAAACATTAATTTCTTAAAGTCGGATCCTAGGGTCTTTAGATATAACGGCCTTACTATTCTTCAGCACCCTTCAAAAAGTATCCTTTAAGAAATCACAACCAACAAACAACTCTCACACTCATCCTCACATATCCATCCCTTCACCAATTTCTTTCTATAGTGCATTTACTACCCCAGTCTTCTCATTACATCACTTGTTTCTAAGATTTATTAAACTTCGGCTCTGATCCCACTTTGTCACGACCCGATTCCAGGGTGTGCCCCTCTAGGGACACCTCAAGAATCTGGCGACGCAACTCTCACCCCCTCACCAAGAAGTGGCAAACAAGTAAGTTACAGGAGTCAAAGCAAACCAGAAATTAAGGTTAATTGATTAACCAACCTACTACAACTCATATGTGGGTGCAGGAGCCTCCTATCCCAATCCATCCTTATATCTAACAGAGTTCGCAGCATAACCTGAAAAACATAATCCCTGGAGGGTGAGCTATAACGCCCACGAGTAAATCCACAATACTTGGGCATCTACCCAGAAACACAAACTAGTAAATATGAGTAGCGAAAACATTGGGGAATACGATATGAAGAGATAAGAGTTACTACATACTAAGACTAATAGTTCTAATATCATTACTATGGCTTATCTGTGCACTAATGAATAAACTAGATTAACCATACATAATTACCTATGATTTACCGAATAGCACATTACAACAGTCAACAACAATTATCGCTAAAATGCAGTTCTCTCTTCCAACCTCACATGTCTGAGTCTCTGTATTACTATTCACTTAAATTTAGCTAATGCAGAAAGTAGAAAAAACAATCCATTGCAAAAGCACTCACAAGTAGTCACTTCATCACATAATGGATTTGCATCTCCATACTGAATCAGTCACAAGAGAAAAACATAAACTCTTTGATCGTAGCACAATCAACCACATACTTCATGTGCAACAATGCTTGCATGCATTCATATGATTCATAGACAATCGAATAATAAAAGTTCAATAATTTAATGGAGTGGTCCAAACAATTCACATGCGCTTACTTAACACCCGAAGTCTCTCGGTTCTCCACCTATGTTCAAGAATAGGTCAATGGTCTGGGTCTGTGGAGTGGTGCACCCCTTACCCTCAATTATACACTAACAAGTCACAGGGAATCCCCCTTCGGTGGACTCGGTGGTGGACCGAAGGATCTACCGACAGTGAGGAAAATAAACAAAGGGACTCTGGTAGGCGGGTTTGTCGGCGGACCGAAGATCCCCCGACGAGTTTCATCGGTGGATGCCTCAGTGGACCGATGTAATGACCCGATCCCAGATCCCAGACTAAGAGAGATTAGAAGCCTAATTAGCCTAACTAATTGGACATAATCTCACAAGTGACTTAGACCAATGACCTATAGGACCTTGACTATAGAAGGTTAGACCGACCCAAGAAATTTACATGAGTCGAGGAATCAACCTAACAGAGCAGAAATAATTAGATCTTAAATAGGGGATTAATTTATTTTAATTCAATAAATTATGTAAATTAATTTTAAACGTTTGCCTCGAACTCATCAACGAAAGCCCTCTAATAAATCCCTCATACGTGGTCTGTCGGAAAAGATACAACCCGAAACCCCATTTTGCCCCTGATATTGAAAATAATTACAAGTTAACCAGCCACAGCTATAAATAGAACACTTAGCCAATTTCAACCTAAATTCCCAAATTTCTTCCTCTCTTATCTCTCATGGTGCCAAAGCAAGCATGGATGGTGTCAATGGAGTTTGGCTGGCCCAACCTTCGATCCCCGGCGCTCTTACACCGGCAACGCTCCGGCATCGCACCGGCATTCTCCAGCGAAAGCCCCAAGTTGAGTATTCTTACTATAATATGGGATTTAGTTGTGTTTTTTTGGAAGCTTGGAGTAGGGTTATAGAAGCCCCATCCACCTACTCCAAGGTATCAAAGCCATGGACAACCCATAACATGCAGAAAAATGAGCCCCGGACCAAAATCCGACCCGTCATATCTTATAAACCAAACCCTAGATTTGGTGGAAAAGAGGGAAACCTTCAAATGCCCACTATAAACCATAAATTCATAAATTTAAAAGATAGAAATGCCCTTTTGGGAGTGCAACTTCACTCCCCACAAAATTTCAGTGACTGAAGCCCAACCTGTGGCTTCAACGCACTATTCGGCGCACCGAATAGGTCACCGAAGAACAGAGGGACTTACTGTCTCGGGACTGCTAGCTTCGGCGCACCTTCGGTGCACCTAAGAGGTCGCCGAAACCCCCCTTAGGCTCGCCGAAGGGTAGCCGAAGGGTACATTGAAACAATGTGAAGTCATTTCACATCTACCAAGACCAATTGGG
>JAUPMG010208617.1:0-15542 GCA_031762675.1 Pachysandra terminalis
AACACCTTTCTTGAAATTATCCGATAATCCGCATATAGCTTTCCAAAAGCCAAGACCGTGCGATCCTCTATATGCTTTCGTGCTCCAGCCCCCAACCTCCAAACCATATTTACAGCTGATCACAACTCTCCATAAGTTGCTTTCCTCCACTCCAAACCGCCACAGCCATTTGGCAAGAAGTGCGCAATTAAAGCTTGTGATTCTTCTTAAGCCTAGACCCCCTTCCATTTTACTCGAACAAACTTGGGACCAATTAATGAGATGATACTTATGCCCCTCGACATTTCCTTTCCAAAGAAAGTCCCTTTGAAGTTTTTCCAATTTCCTAGCCACGGAAGAGGGGATCTTCAAAAGCGACATAAAGTACGAAGGGAGATTAGCTAACGAGCTTTTAATCAAAGTTAACCTACCACCATAAGACAAATACCGAGTCTTCCACGAAGCCAACTTCTTCTCCGCTCTTTCAACCACTTTATTCCACACCCCAGTTGACTTGAAAGAAGAACCCAGAGGAAGACCCAAATACGAAGAAGGGAGAGCACCCACCTTGCACCCCATCCATCTGACCAACTGATCCATATTGTCAATCTCCCCGATGCCTAACAACTCCGACTTCAAAAGATTGATATGAAGACCAGAAACAGCCTCAAAACAAAGGAAAATGCATCTCAGAGCCTTAAGATCAGCTTGCTCAGCACGACAAAAAATCAATGTATCATCCGCAAACTGAAGGAAGGAAATACTGGGCGCCGAGTCCGTCACACGAACACCTTTGATCAGTCCCAAGTCTTCCGAGCGATTAAGGAGTTTGCCGAGGCAATCCACCACCAATAAAAACAAAAAAGGCGAGAGAGGGTCACCCTGCCTAAGGCCGCGAGACGACTTGAAAAACCCAGCCGCCGAACCATTCACCAAAACTGAAAAAGAAGGAGAGGAAATACAGAATCTGATCCAACCGATCCATTTTGCTCCAAAGCCCAATCTACTTAAGACATAGAACAGAAACTCCCAGTTCACGTGATCAAACGCCTTTTCCATGTCGACTTTGCACATCAAGGCTTTCTCCTTCTTCTTCAAAACTGAGTCGATACATTCATTAGCAATTAAGATCCCATCCAAAATCTGTCTACCTCTAACAAACGCACTTTGAGTCTTTCCGATGAGGCACACCATCACCTTCCTAAGCCGGTTAGAGAGAACTTTCGCCATAATCTTGTATAAGCTGCCCACCAAACTGATAGGGCGGAAATCCTTGATGTCAAGAGCTCCATCTTTCTTAGGAATAAGCACAATGAAAGAAGCATTAGAACTCTTGACCACACGTTCAGCAGAAAAGAATTCAGCAAAAACCCCCATTAGGTCGTCCTTAATTATCTCCCAACAATGCTTGTAAAAAGCCAATGAGAAACCGTCCGGGCCCGGAGATTTGTCACCCCTCAACTCCCAAATAGCTTCCTTCACTTCATCTTCAGAGAACTCTCCCTCTAATCTTGATGCCTCCTCTTGGGATAATCTCTCCAACCTCAAACCCTCCAGTTTCGGTCTGAAACACATATCCTCTTCAAACAAATGTTTGTAAAACCCTACTACAGCGTTCTTGATCCCCTCTTCTTCATTCCATTCGACTCCCTCAACCACCAATCTTCTAATAGAATTAACCCTATTCCTAGCGTTGGCCACTTTATGAAAAAATTTAGTGTTGTTATCCCCTTCCTTCAACCAAAGAGCCCTCGATTTCTGCCTCCAACAAATTTCCTCCATTCTAGCAGTTCTAGCAAACTCCTTCTTAAGCACCTCCCTATCCCTCTTTTCCTCCCTATTCAAAGTTCTTTGCTCCTCTATACCATCTAAGTTTTGAATTTGTTCCAGCAGAAGACCCAGTCTATTCTCCACCCTACCCAACTTCTCCTTATTCCATTTCTTCAATTCCTCCTTCAACAGTTTAAGTTTTCTACAGAAAATAAAGCTCGGAGACCCCGAGATCTTGAAATTCTCCCACCAACTTCTCACAAGAGTCACAAAATTCTTTTCTTCCAACCACATGTTCTCGAATCTGAAAGGACATCTTCTGGAAGCCTTATCCTCATTCACAAGCATAATAGGCAGATGATCGGATGTAGGTCTCGCTAAGGAGATAGCCTGGACATCCGCAAAGGATTCTTCCCACTCCACAGACATAAGAAATCTGTCCAATTTAGAATTAATCTGAGACACCTGAAAATTTGACCAAGTGAACTGGGCTCCTGAAAGGGGTACATCAATCAGCAAATTACTATCGATAAATTCCGAAAAACTGCTCATGTGAGAGTCAATCCTATTGCACCCGGTCCTTTCCGAACAGAATCTAATGATGTTGAAGTCACCGCCAACACACCAAGGAATATCACTCCACCTCCTCCTAAGAGAATCCAGTTCATCCCACATATCTCTCAAAAGAGAGTGATCATTCGGGCCATACACACTAGTGATAAGCTTCGGGGCAGCGATACCTCTCTCCTTCACAACCACAGAAATGAAGAAAGACCCACAATCAGAATGGAGGAGGTCAAGCTGGTCAGAACTCCACGCGATCAGCTGGCCGCCGGAGGCCCCCACAGCCGGTTTAACAACCATTTCCACATTCCTCCTACTCCAGATTTGAGACATTAACCCCTTCGAAATAGATTCCAGTTTTGTTTCTTGAGCCATAAAAATATCCGGCTTCCACTCCCTCAGAACTCCATTAATAACAGATCGCTTCTCCTTACTCCCCGCCCCTCTAACGTTCCAGCTTAGAATTTTGAGCTTCATTTGAGCCTCTTTAAGCCCCCACAAGCCAACTTGCTACCTTTAGGAGAAGCACCCTTTCTTTTATTGGGACTGAATTTATCTTTCAAGTTCCAGTCCAGTTTTTTCAGTTCCTTTAAAACTTTCCTATTGTTCACCAGATTCTCCAAGTGCCGATTTTCAATTGCGGTGAATAAATCAATGGCCTTAGATTCAAAGCCCTCCCAAGATAGACCCACAAAGCCGCCGAAGAGCATGATCTTACTCAAAACCCACTCCGACATATCTGCTAACTCAAGATCACTACCAACAGAAGAAAAGTCAAGAAGAAGGCCATCTAGCTCCTGCGACTTATCCAAACGGAATTTAGAACCAGGACAGACAGCCAAGGGAGAAGGCACCGCTTCCATAAGCCCCCAATCCTGAGGAACAAGACTGTTCGAATCCTCTGACTCAGAAAAACAAACCAAACTGTTCTCAGACTCGGTCGGAGCTACTCCACTATCTACCTCCACCCCTGCCTCCAGCGAATAGGCTTCCGACCTCCTGGGGCCTGACCCAACTCCTTCAAACTCCTCTCCAGCCGTACCAGAGAAGGAAACACCACCTACCCCCGGAACAGGTTTAATCACAGGCCCCAACAGGAGATCACGAACCAACGAGAGCGAGCGGTTTCCAAGAAGAAACCTCAGTAAAATCTCCGAAGCAGCAAAGTCCCCCTCCAGCGCGCAACCCTTATCGAGAAGAAAGGGAGCCAGAACAGACCAGCTACCACCACCTGAACGAGAGCTCCACTTGGAACACCCCGACGCCAACGGAGGGAGGACCAAAATATTAGAAACCTGCCTCGACACCTCCGAGCACGACGAGAAGACTCCCACAATACCATCCTGCCGCGACTCCTCCGAGCACGACGGAAGGCCACCGTCGCATCGCAAACCCCCACCCTCCTCTTCCCACACTGGATCAAAGCCAAGGCTGCTGCCAGAAGAGCTCGGAGTAAAATCTCGAAACTCCAGCTCGCGGATCAGAGGATCCTCCACCAAACTAAAGGAAGAAACGTCCTTATCACCCGACCTGGGCCCCAAGTCCAAATTGCTTGAGCATCCTGCGCCCACAACAGGATCCAGGCCCAACGAGGAACTGGGCTCCCACGGAGCGGCCCGTCCAACTAACTTACCTAAGCCTGGACCGCGCGTCCCCAGATAATACCCATCACCCTCAACACGACTCGGTCCCAGCGAAGGCCGGGGCCTCCATGAATCGGCCTGCCCAACCGCTTTACCTTTCAAATCTCTCTTTAGGGCCCAGTCACCCACTTTCGGTACTAAGCTACCATCACTATCCACTGGGCTAAGCTCCCCCCGAGACCGGCCACTAGGGCCCAAATCCACCTGTTTAAAATTCAAATCTTCTGCAGACGCAGCAGACCCTTCCTTGTACTCTTCTGACACAAACCTCTGCCCACCTGCTCCAGCAGGAGCTGGAGCCCCAGACCTCAGCAACCGTACACCGTCTTCAACCTTACGCCTGACTGAGGGTAAAGCAGCCACCATGGAAGAAAGACCAGAAAGGCCTGAGGGTCTCGAGACTGAGGATCTGACGACCTTCTCCTCCCACCAAACCTGACAGCTGAAGACCTCGGAATTGACACGCAGCGACACCGAGCGGGGCATCCACGGGGGCCTCTTCACCTGAATCCGAGCCCACTGAACCTCGGATTGGTCTCTCGTGGCACTGTCCGATTTGATGAATCCACCGCACATTTCCCCAATTGATGCAAAAACCTTCTCCGACCAGAGATGAAGAGGGATCCCAAAAACCCTGATCCACGTCCGACCATCACGAATTCCATCCACTTCGCATCCTACACCCGGCGACCACCACTCGAGATACAGATAGGAAGGGCCGAAAAATCTATGCCCAGAACTAAGCACCTGCTCAGCAGCGTCTCTAGAAGAGAACGAGAATAAAAATAAAGAAGGAGACAGCTTCTGAATCCCCACTTCTCGAGCATTCTTCCACACCTCTGCTACCCACTCCTTCACCTCAAGAGGAGGCGGCGGCTCCCCTTCAAAACTTCCAACTAAACATTTATCCAGCATCCTCGAATTCTCGGAAACATCCAAATCGTCACAAATAACCGTCTTACCGCTGTCCTTCCTGCTCTGCTTTGAAAGACAATCACCGACCTTCAAATCACCAACCCCCGCCAAATTAACATCCTTCCTATCCGCTGCAGAGCTCCAACCCACAGCTTTCTCTATGGAATCTCTGGAATAACCAGCCTTAGACAAATCCCGGAATAACGAGGACTCCAGAGACACCCGGCATCCCACCTGATCCGACGTAGAGGAGCAGGCCCTTAATGACTGAAGAAGCTCGGACCAGCCAAATTTCGATTCACCTTCCGGAAAGCATAAGCACTTTGACCGGCCATTGGGCCTAATCTCCGTCAACTTCAAAAAGCGACCGCCCGCATTCCTCCTGGCCTCCAGCACCAGCACCGATTGCAGTACCCTTCTTGACGACACCACTGCTTCCCCCTGCACTGCTGAGAAGCACTTCTCAACTCCTTTAATCAGCCAACTGCAATCCTCTTTGTGAAGCACTAACTCCACCAAACCAATCTTGCTTTTCTCACCAATCTTCACGAACTCCTTGCCTCCAATCTCCCAGGCATTGAAAATAAAAACTTTAGCCTCTATTCTCTGAATAATTTCCCCTTTCCTCCAATCCTCCTTCATGGATGCCACAAATCAGTGAAGGAAACAAATGGACTTAAATATCTTTTCACAACGATCTTAACATAGAGATCATAATACTTTTAATAATCTCCAACAATCATTGACTTACTCTCTGGGCATGTTGTTCACCGATATGAAGCAGATGCAGCATTCTTCACAATAAGTAATAGTCTCAAAAGTAAATCTGACCTTCCACAGAGATTAAGCGCCTACCTGACAGCATAGTTTCAAAGGTTGTCTTCCATTCTTCATCACTATGAACACTGATCTAGAGATAAACATTGTGCAACTCAATCCTGGAGAACACCATGGAACCAACCAACATATTTAACATGCTATCCGACCTTTTGATTGGAAACTTGTAAGTTAGAATCATCTTATTAATCTTCATTGGAACAAAGATTTAAAAAATTGTTGAAATTAGATGTGGCAATAAACGTCTTCATGCAAGTTCAGGTCGGGTTAATAGTGGGTATTAATGGGTTTAATTTTCCCATTTTTAGTGGGTATTAATAGAAAATATTTTTATAATATAAATAAAATGTATACTACATTTATTATATATATATATACACACACACACACACACCCCATGTCTATTTCCACACCCCATTTCACATACTAAGTTTCAACTCCAAAATCATCTGGCAGATGGCATAAAAGCATTCCGTAAATTCAATGTCTTTCTTATATTGAACTATGAAAATATTAAAAAAAAGCTCAAAGGCCGCAATTACACGTGACAAAATATGATACACACCTTCGTAATAATCTATAAGGCGTGCTGATCCACATTACAGCAGTAACTATTTTTATCTTTCGTTAATATTCAAACTATAGTGTTATTGCATACATATATAATTAACTTAAGCCATGTGATCATTTTTGGAAAAATGGCCTCATATTTAATTTGTTACAACATCGCTGCACTTGGATTTGGGGAGAAAAGAAAAGAAAACAAAAAACGAAGAGTAAAAAGGAAAAGAAAAAAAAAGGATATATTTTTCTTTTCAGAAGTTTGGTTAAGATGAGAAACACAGAGTAGAGAAAGCTACATTTGGGCAACTTCCAACAACTTTCCGGTGATCTGGCGAGGTTGATGGGTCTCAAGGAAGCCAACAGAGAATAGGAATTAAGTTAAAAGTGGTGGAGGAAACTATCCAAAGAATCTTTTCTTTTCAATCAGAATCTCTAACTTTTTGTGGAGAAAGGTTTTGATCCCCAAATAGAAGATTTTTTAACTTATTCCAAAATCCCTACCCCCAACCCTTTCTCTCTTCAACCAGACGAGAAAGTGCTTTCCTTGACATTATCATTACTTTTCTGCCAAAATCTAGAGTTCTAAACACAACCTAGATGAAGGTTAATTTTTGATTAGTCATGAGAGTCCATCAATTTAGTTTTCAGTCATCCCATGCTTTTCTCAAGTCTGCAACCTGTACAAGAACACTCCTTAATTGCGAGGTTAAAGGTTTTCGCAACGTATATCAAATCATCTCAATTGATTCTGGCAGTCAAGCATCTAATCAATGTTTGGGACTATTCCTTGTTTCCTCCAAAGCAGTCACTTTAAGTTGTGTCCTTACTAATCTTGCCACTGATTCAAGTTAACATACTTATCTCAGTTGCTCAATCTTCGAACACGTTTTTCCTTGAATACCCAAAGATCTACTCCATAAAGCATGGTTGATCTAGACGTTGATTGGTACACATCGGTCATATATTAATCCAGCACATCTCCCCTTCATCCACACTATTGTAATTCAATAGGCAACATCCTCCTCAATTTTCCCTCCTGCCATATTAAATCAAGATATTGAAACCAGATATCTAATGGCCATCCATATCAACAAACTTCATCCTTATGAGTGTCCAAACTGAAGTTGCACGAACATACTCATCTTGGTCTGACTTTGGAACCTTCACAGTCAATTTGATCCTCAACAATTCTAGTTTTCTGCACTGAATCCTTCTTGATCTCACCAGTTGACAATGTTACTTATACTAAACCTGCACCACACGATCTCATCTCAAATACGAGCAGTTAATTTGTCACAACTAAAAAGTGTAAGCAAACTCATGGTGTACACCTTGGTATCAACCTACTAGTATTGGAGACAATCTGTCCCACCGCTAATTGTACTCACATGAGCTGCTGATGCATCATACATATCTCTAATAATAGCTTACTAATCAATACTAAAGCCTCATTTGGCTGTAATTTTGGGAATGCATTCCAGGACTTGGAATGAGTTCCAGTAGGTGGAATGAGTTCCAGTCGGTGGAATGAGTTCTCACCATAGTGTTTAAACTCGGAAATCGGCTCGGGATCGGCCGAGATGGACGGGCTGAAATTAATTAAAAAAAAAACCCTGACTCATTCTGATCCATCTCAGGATCGGAACGAGTCAAGGGCTTTGGCTTTTTTCTCGTTTTGGAACCAACTCGGGGATCGGACTATCCCTTACACCATGGTTCTCACAAATGAACGTTTGGTTAGCAAAGGCAGAATGAGTTCTCCCAGAATAAGAAAATACCATTCATCACAAAATCACCTCCAAACTTTATTTTAGATTTTAGGAATGAGTTTTAAGCTTTTGTGGTGGCAAACTTGTAAATACAGTGGCAAACTTGTAAATACACTCTTTCTATTACAAATTATTTTGGAGTGTTACTATGGCATTTAAAAGGATATAATTGTGCAAAGATTATGTGTAGATATGGGATTTTTAGAACTGGGAACGGGTCGGCGGGTTGGGTCAGGTTCTGGTGGGTTATAAACATGTTCGAGCTTAAACAGGTTGGGTCAGGTTTGACCCGTTTACTAACGGGTTGGGATACCATGGAACCGAACCCAAGCACAATAAACGGGTTGAACGAGCCTAACCCGTTCATTATTTATTTATTTTTAAAACTTTAATTTTAAATTAAGGTAAATGTAACCTCATTTAATATATTAAATTCTAATAAGTATTATAAAAAATTTAATAAACATGATTTCTTTTCAAAAAAAAAAAAAAAAAGAAAAATAGGTATTTTTAAATTATGAATAAGTTTTAAAATATCTATAAATAATAAAATACTTATAAAAGATAATTATAAACTTATAAAAGACCACTTAAATGGGTACCCAACGGGTTGGAGGGGTTGGGTTCAAGTTGACCCGTTTTCAGGCAAGTTGGTAAAACCTAAACCCAAACCAACCCAATTAATAAACGGATCAACCCGAACCCATTAATGGGGTTGGATTCTGGCAGGTTAACGGTCGGTTCAGAAATTGCCAGCTCTAGAGATTTTATAAAAATTATTATAATTAAAAGAAAAAAATAGAAAATTCGGTCAGACTTCATTTTAGTACATGTTAACCAAACACCTATATTAGGTCAAAACTCGTTTTGTTACATGCTAACCAAATGCAACCAAGAAGCCTTCAAAATTAATTCCTAAAGTGAATTTAGGGATCCGGTCCCTGCAATGAATTCGTGATCCAGAATGACATCCAAATGAGGCCTAAGTGAAAGGAAATGATTAATATTGTTTCAAAACGACATATCATATCTATCAATTTCAGCACATAACCTGTATTAAACTTTTCTCAACATAGGCTACAGTTTTAGACCAAGATCAAATCCAACGAAGGATTCCCATTGGATATCCTATAAAAATGATCCACCATCAAACTCAACTGTATCAGAGTAATTGGATTGACAGTCAACCTTTGTTAGGAACAGTTCACTTTGCCATCAAACAGAATTGGAAACTTCACCTATAATACTGACAAAACAGCGTACAGTGTGAGTATTATGTTGTATCAATTACAGCATCTGATATGCATATTACCTCAAGAAAGTCATTGAATTCTGCTTGCTTTTTCGTTGCTCGATTACCCCATGCCTCACGAAACATCCGACCAAGAACAAATACACCAACTGCGGTATATCTGCACCAGGAACATAATGTTCTCAAAGAAAAAAAATCAGAGTAAGAATCGTAAATAGAACATAAAATCACAATAACAAAATGCAGATTGACTAAACTATTTAGCAAGCATTTGCATGCATGTTGCCAACCCCGACCCAACCAAATGTAAGAAAGCATGGGCGATGAAACCACATGAACATATGCAGGTATGCACTGAGAAATGGAAACCAAATTAAAAGTAATTTCTCTCATACACTTAAAGCAGCTGGAATGATATCTCCCCTTTACGAGAGGGTGCTGCAAGCCATTAAGAACAGAGAACAAGAGATTTTTGAATCATAAACATACACATTTCCATAGCTGTTCTTCGCATATGCTCCACCCTCATGTCCCGCGTACATGAAAAGAGACCCTGAGTGTTTAAGTGAGACCTGAAAAATCTTAGTTTGTCAAAACATATGTGTGTAGTTTTCAACCATGTTGACAACCAGTTACTCTAAAAGCTTCTAATAGAGAACGGCATAACAATGTACATCAAATAGTTCAACACTACCCCTCCCCCCTCCCCGCACGTGCGAGCTTTGCAAGGGAACAACATACCCATGGGAGAACACAGGGCACTAAGGCAAACACACACCACCCCCGGGATTCGAACACTCGACCTCCCGTTCCGATACCATGTTGACAACCACTTACTTTAAAAGCTTAAGCTTATAGAGAACGACACAAACCCCCCACCCCCCGCACAAGCGGGATCCGCACAGGAACAAGACACCCGTGGGAAAACACAGGGCGCCAAGGGAAACACACAAACCACCACACCCCTGGAAATCGAACACTTGACCTCCCGCTCTGATACCATGTTGACAACCACTTACTCTAAAAGCTTAAGCTAATAGAGAACAGCACAACAATGTATATCAAATAGTTCAACAAACCAAAACCACTAGGCTGATGCAATATTGTTATATTCTATCAGCAGATGCAACCGAATCATTCAACCAATAAGAATAATGTGCTCACATAGCAACAAAAACATCTATACAAAAACTAAGTAAATGCTTTATAGAAACAAGATAATGATGGTAACTGTGAAGTTTCAATATGGAAGAAACTCTATCATGGAACGTTACAGAAAACTTAAGGCTGTATTTGGCAAAGTGGAGTTTGAGGGAAAGGGAAGAAAATTTTACTTCCCTTTTCATCATTTCCTTGTAATTTTAAAGGGAAAAGTTTTAAGGGGTTTTAGCAGAAAAGTGAGCCTTTTGGAAAATCATTTTCAGTGGGATACACCATTTCCAATGATCCAAACGCTCATTTTTCTATGATAAGTAACCCTTTAATTTCTTCTGTCAAGTTCCAGCTAACCAAACACAGACTAAGTGCTGCAAAGAAAAAGGAAGTGTGTGATAGTTATCTCCATACCTCCAAAGTAGCCAAACCTTTAGAGACCATCTCTGTCATCCTCATTCTGATCTGGACATGTATAACATATAAACCAATAAAAAAAATATTCCAAAGCTTAAAAAGTTCAGATATGGTATCAGAAAGAAACAGATGATTTTCATCAGTCAACAAGTAGCTGAAAGCACACTGTTCGCTAGTACACACTTGAAACAAGTATGAGAATATGATTATTTTTCACAAATAAAAACGTTAAATTTATTAATTGATAACTCATTCTAGTGTTTAACAGCTGATATAAGAGACAATAAACTATTTCTTTGATGATATTTATTTGTCTTTCTGAACCCTTATCCACATGTTAGCCATTGATTTTCTCCCTCGATAACATACCAACAATTTATTACTAAAAATGGCACAAGCATACTAAATATAAGCTCTTAAAGCAATTAATGATTCATAGGAAGCAACCTTTCAAGGAGCAAGGAAATTAGACGAGACATATGAAGAGCGTGGAGCCACATAATGACTCATTAGTTATACTGTAATGGTTCACAAAGCATGCACATGCATGAAAGTTAGCCAAAACAGAGAAATTAGATACATAGGGGCAAAAGGAGGAATTAAGGACATACAAGAGATGACCCCAATCAGGAGAATGGAGACATGGAATCTGTTTTTATGCAATGCTTCACAAAGTATAAAGGTGCAAAAATTGAATTTAAAAAGGAAAAAGAAAAAGGTACCAAAGGCATATGTAGCCAAAACAGAGAAATTAGATTTGAAGGGCTGAACAAAAAAAATAAGCATGCATGCACTTTTCGTTATCCAAAAGCAACAATTCCAATTTTGGTTCGAGAATAGACTTTGATCTCACCCCAAAAGTCAAATAAGTCGATGGTTAACAAAGCCAATGAAAGCATGAAAGCCATTCAAAATATAGAACCTTATGGAAACCAAAAGGAACCATGCATCAGTATTTTAAAAAATTACTAATCAAGCACAAGCAAAACCTCATTCTAAACAAAAAAAGGAAAAAAAAAATCATAATACTATAAAGCCAAGTAGTCATCTAATTTCTTAAAGTCCTATGAAGTAATTCAACTTCAAGCCCCATGCCCATTTCGACCACACTTCTAAAACTACTAGGATTCAGTCAATAATTCATGTCATTTCTCTCCAAGTTTTTTTTTCTTTGTGGATAAATAACAACAAATTGTATATATACGGAGAAAAGACACATGTGAGCAACAACAAAAACAACATACACTGGTAACAATTAAAATATTTAAAAAAAAAAAAAAAAAGAACTATATTCCAACAGCAACAAAACACTCAAAGATCGTACTTGAAGAGTCTTGGATACATCAGCCCTCTGACCGAGCCAAGCTGACAAAGTGGGCTAGGAATCAGTATGACCGAATCATAACTTTGTTATGAAGGTAGAAACTCTATCAAACTCACTCTTTCAATTTTTTACAAGATTTTTTACAATCAACAAACAACCTTACCTGTAGATAATATGAGGAAAAAACACAATCTCATGAGCCATCCAACAATTAGAATGCGTTCTTTACCAAACTTAGTAAGTTCAAAAATCACTTATAAGTTCAACATTCATCTAACCAATGATTCAACCGTGTAGTACAACTTTATTTCAGCATTTCTTAAAATGTTCCACCAAAAAAGAATCACATAGTGATTAGTTATTATATATTATATTAATCTTTAAAATTCAAAATATATGATAGTACTATAGCATTATTTTTCTCATATTTCCAGACCCAGATGATTTATTTTGTTGTTGTAATGTCTTTTGATCCATATTATGCCAACTTCCACAGTTCCATCACAAAATTCCAATGTTTCCAAAACTTAAACTCTTCATATTCCTTAAACTTCCATTAATATCCACAAACTCATTTCAATTCCAGACCGAAGCTTATGTGACAGTCAAAGTTTATAATCTTGCCAAAAACAATCAATTAAAATAGGAAAAGCAAGATAAATAGCAAGTGACAAACACTATTGTACATGGCTAAGTATGTAAATATTAAAAATGTTAAAAAGAATCATGATCACAAAGTAATACGTCTAAAAAAATTATAAAAAAGGTAATAGAGGCACGTCACATAAATCATAAGACTCATATCCCATGAAGTTACGCTGCAAATCAAGATATTATCTTTCAATCTATAAAGTTAACTATGAAATTTATATTAGAACATATGAAATAAACACGCAGTTTATCAACAGGTTTGCATGATTCAGTTAATTATTTTTGAAGTTTTATTTTTTCACTAAAATAATATTTAATAGGTCTATACAAGTGTACTACTTTTCCATTTTTAATAATAATAAAAGTATACTCCTTTTTCCATTTTTAATAATAATAATAATGGATTAATGGGTTAATAACCATAAATACCACGTGAGGGTAAGAAAAATCTCCATTAGTGAACCCTGCATTTCTTTATCCATAAGCTGACTGACAAAGGTAGAGAATTTTATACAAAGTATTGATTAGTGAAAATCTGCATTCAGTTCCATTAAAAAAATAATAATAAATAATATAAATAAATAAATAAAAATTGACAAAGTTTAGAGAATTTCATACAAAAAGTAATAATTAATGAAAATCTGCATTCAGTTTCACAGGAAAAAAAAACGCTGACCATGAAGTATATGGCAGAATAAATGGTTTCATACAATTTATAAATATAAGCATCAATCTAGCTTTTTAATAATACAACCAGTTAACTTATTTCACTGTTACCATGATTTATAAAAACTGAAAGAGCATATTGAAAACTACAAAATAATGTCAGTCTATGGCAGACTTTGAGTTACATACACCTTCATTGAAAAGCTATCGTACTTTTCATTTGGGCAACACAACTAAAAAGAATAAGGGAAAAAAGGGTACCTCTTGGTCTGACTTTTCATTTTCAAATTTGGGATAAAAGGTAACTCTTATTTGGGACAGCGAATATGTGTAGTTATCCACGGTAAAATCTGCCCCCAAGGGGCCACTGAATAACTGACTCAAACCAGCATTGCTGTTTTCAGTAGATACAGTTTCAGCTCCATTTACCAAAACATCAACTGCCTGTCTATCTTGAGCTGCAGTTTCAACTTCAACATTTGTAGCTTCACTTACAGTTCCATAGGACTTGGGTTTCCAGATAGCTTTCGGACTTTTTACAGGAGCCTGGTTTGTTGATGGAACACTCCCAAATTGTATGGACGATACAGGAACATTGACTTGTCCACTACTTTCAGCAATACTCAACCCAACAAGTCTGTTGGTAAGAGCTTCAGCGCCTGTTGATGTTCTGCTTTCCATGGCTGGAGTTGATCTATCCAGTTTAGGCTTCTCCATCCACTTTCGTTCTCTTGTGACACTCTTTCCCTGCATACATTAAGAAAATAAAGCATTACTAAAAGCTAATGCAATTAAACAAATGTATAAATATAAAAAATATTAAACAATAAAATAAAAAAAACTCTGTCCAGTTCATCTGCAGAATAAATGAGGTTTATCTCAAGCATCTGATCATAAGCTTTTGAACTTGATCCAATGTTCTGGTTTTCGATTCTCAATCACAATGAGATCATAAAACAAATAAAGGATTAAAAATAAAATAAAAAAACAATCAATCGCAAGAGGATTACATAGGAGAATTCTTCAAATCAGTAAAAAAATAAAAAATAAAACAATAACATAGTAAATGCGCATCAAAGAAATATATACTGTTCCATCGGACCACAAAACAATCAATAATCGAAAATTTCAGTGAAATTCAGCCATACTCGATAATCGTCTAACACTAATTATTGAAATCTTGCTACACAGATGATCAATGAGACATAGTAAATGCGCATTAAAGAAATATTTACTGTTCGATCGCATCACAAAATAATCAATAATCAAAAAATTCAGTAAAATTCAACCATATTCGATAATCGTCTAACATAATTATTGAAATCTTGCTACACAAATGATCAATGAGACGATCATCATACCTGGCGATTCGGCATCGTCGAATCGGACACTGAACCACTAAACCTCAAAGCACAGGCTAGGGTAAGACGAGATGAAGAAGAAAATGAAAGATAGCGATGAAATAGAAAGAAACACTTTGGCTTAGGAGACGAGGAGGATATGCTGAAGGCGAAAACGCAGAAAATCCTCTGCGATACCGACATTCAAGTAGTTGTCTCACTTGTGCTGATTTGGGTAATACTATTTTTCTGCTGCAGCTAACACCCGGCGCTCTCTAGAACTTGACTCTGTCTACATTCTCTACAGTGATATGTCACAGAGGAAATGAGTGGCGAATGAGAAAACCGAGCAATTCCCGAACGTTTCTGGTAGGGGTATTCGGTCGGTTTGGTTCGGTTTAGTATTCAAATGTAAACCAAGCCGGTTTAGAAATAACCAATTTTTTCAGACTAACCTAAACCGAATCGAACTCTCTCTCATAACTAACAAAGTCAAGCTTGAGAGATATTGACAGGAGAGCATTTTCTCTGGAATTTTGTCTGGAAGATTTGTTGCAATTGTGTTGAAATGCCTGTACCCTGTCTTGCATTTCAGCACAAGGGTACAAGCATTTCAACACAGGTGCAACAAATAGTCCAGGATCGTAGACCAGACAAAGTGCTCTCGTAAAACAGACATGATATTGATGACATATTACC
>JAUPMG010208723.1:0-35704 GCA_031762675.1 Pachysandra terminalis
AAATATTAATCTCACTAATTTACTGTCTTATCCTAAGGTCTAAATTAATTATTTCTAGGAATTTTCAGGTTGTTACACACCCTAACTCCTATACTTATGTTAATTACAATTTAGTCCTATATTTTGGTTGGGTTATTACAGCGACTTAGTATTTCGTTGGCATTCAAAAAGGATTGAAATGGTCACATAGTATGTTCTCGAGTTCCATCGCTTTGAAGCATTTTGATCGCTGTTGAAAATAAATTCTCAAACATAGATTTAAAATGTTTAAAACATTTTAAGCTATCAGAATTGAGCATCATTGGGTAGATCCAACAGAATCGACTGAAATCATCAACATATAGAATAAAATATCGATAGCCAAATATAGACTTAATAGGTGATGGCCCCCAAATATCATATTGAATCAACGATAAATGTTCAAAAGATTGCCTCTATGATAAAGTAAATGGTAGTTTCTTAGTCTCGCCAAGTTGACATGAATCACAGAATTAAATAGCATCTAAAAAGGAGGATAACTCCAAACAATTTTTGAAACGCAGCTGCTGTAAAATTCTTGAAGATGGGTGCCCAAGGCGCATGTGCCAAATATTTTCCGGTGCTCTTGAACTAGATAGAGCTAAAGTCCTCTTCGATCCAATAGGTAGAATAGGATATAGCGTGCCATCAATTGGCCCCTCCATTAAATGTGCTCCGATTGGGAGATCCTTTATAACAAAGCCCCATGGAAAGAATTCAAAAGAACAATTATTATCTTGTGTAAAGCGACCAACAGACAATAAGTTCGGAGTGAGTTCAGGCACGAGTAGAGTGTTGACTAAAGAAAAATCTCTATTAGCAACAAATAAAGTGGAGGTACCAATTTTGGAGATGCGCAATCCCTTACCATTGCCTACTATGACTTAATCATTACCATCATAATCATCAGAGTGATGCAGAATAGATGGATCAAATGTCATATGGCTTGTTGCACCCGTGTCAGGAATCCAAGGAGTAGGAGCAACATGTTGCTGAGATGATAACTGTAGGCCAGAGGAGGATTAAGGAAGGTTTCTATTGCGGGATGCACTGTAGTGGAAAAAGCGTTTAGCTGCTGTATGGTTTGGTTTTTGGCATATTTGGCAGCGAACAGGGTTGCTATTTTCATATTACGAAGCACGACCAGAGTTGAAGTTGTGACTGATCAGTGATGCATGTTGTTGAGGATGATCATTGAAGGTAGTAGAACGAGGATGATTGTGCTGCTTCCCTTTGGTGCACCAGTTTTTGTTATGATTGTTTGAAGAGAAGAATGCCACGGTTGGATCTTGAACAGTGGAAGGGGAGGATCTTGTAGTCTCTTGGATTAGCCATTGTTCATGAAGAAGAAGTTTGGCACGAAGCTCGATGAATGATGGTGGTTCAACCCGATTTTCCATAGTAGTTCTGAAGGAATTACATTCAGAGGTAAGGCCATTCAGTGTGTGAGTGACAAGATCTGAGTCAAAGACAGGTTCATTAATTGTTGCTAGAGAGTCAACTATGTTTTTCAGTTGCAAAAGAATACCAGAAACGATGTTTGTGCCCTTTTGTATGTTGGTGAGTTCACTACGAATGAGTAATTTGCGAGCCAAGGACTAGTGAAGAAAACACATGCGATGATGGCCCCAAACATCTCTTGAAGTGGGAAGGCCAAGAGTTTGTGCAGCAAGACTTTCAGTGAGAGTGGCATTAATACAACTCTTAACAAACTGATCATTCTTGCGCCAGATTATGTATTCAGGATTAGGGACGGTAGTGATGGTACAATCAGTGGTTTTAGTAATAGTTGTTTGAGGAGCAGGCAAGGATCCATCCACATATCCCATCAGATCAATAGAGATGAGGATGGATTCAAACTTCTTTTGCCAAAGTAGAAAATTTGTTTCATTGAGTTTTATAGAAACAAAGTTGGTAATAGTGGTTATAGGGAGCGACAATGAGGAAGCCATTAAAAAAATGGTGTGAGAGTTAACTAACGATAAGAATAAGGAAGGAGATGACCTTAATGTAGAACGTAGTTGTGGTGATAAAACCTGGCTTTGATACCATGAAAATGTTCTTAAACTTTGTTTAAGGTACTGTAATGAACAGCTTGACCAAAGTGGTCATATTACATAGAATTTATAGAAAACAACATAAGTTATAGCTAACAAAGATTGCCTTAGGTAGCTGAGCTACAAGTTAGGAAGTGACAGCTAACATATATTTGAGAATATCCTTAGAAGAGATTGAGAATATCTTTAGAAGCCCTGATATTGTGTAACAGGCGAGTATCAACATTAAGAGAGTATCTTATTGTATCTATTAATTTCCCCTATATCTTTTATCAAAGTTTTGTTCCATCCCTTTCCGGTCTCGTGTACTTCGATCGTAGATGGCTGACTGTTGTCGTAAACAAAACCTCCTTCGAAGATTGCTTCCGATTTTTCTCTGTTCTTCCCTTTGACCATCCAGAGGCCTTGTTTCATCCTTTCCTCATCCGATTCGATGGCCCAGAGTGTTTGCCTGACCGAGATTTTTATCTTACTGTTCCCACTCGGGTCCCTCCTCGGCCGGCGGTGCATGTGCTTGGTGTAAGGTGTATGTAAGTGTTTGTGTATATCATGCACAGACGTGCTTGAACTTAGTCTAAACTAAGAGTAGGGGTTTGGATTTTTATCCTAGGCGTCGATTAACACTGACTAAACTTAGTTGTAGCTTAGGTGATTGTCCAAGGTTCTTTATTTGCTATGAGTCCCTTCGATTCCTTCAGATAGGTAAAAATAATGCAAAATCAAATAGTGTAGATGTCACGCCCCGAATCCAAGATATGTAATCTCAAGGACTTAAAGTTGAGACCTTCGAATCCAACCATTAGATGCGGTCCACAACACATGATCCATATCTAATGGCCTATCAGAGTAATGAAATATTCATCGGAAGTCTTATTCAAAACTAATCAAATGTACCATTACAACCATTATTCATAATTCAGAATGTCTTAAAATAAATGTCACACCCAAAACCAGTAGCCCAGATCCTGATGCGGGAGGCACGAATTTTGAGACACGACCTTTGGGTTCCTTTGCTGGAATGCGGATTGTCATATCAAATCACAAGTTATAAAAGTAAAATGCATAACTTTCAATAAATATTCAGAGTGCAGAAGTCACCAAAATAAAATTTACATAATATCTTGTGACTTCAGAAGAATCACTAGTACAAATATTCAATTACAACAATTACAATCAAACATAAATAGACTCCAACTCTATCCACCAACAAGTAGGTGCTGCCTAAAAGCGAATCAACATCCATTCCTGACGGTTCCCATTCCACCTCAACCAGCACCATAATAGGTCACATGAGCTTAGAATGCCTATTAAGACCATATCTGTCGTCCATCCTCATAAGATACCGTTAAGTAAATGAAACCCAAATGAAATTCAATTCAATAACACAAGATAAACCAAGATCTAACAATAATGAGTTACATGATGATAAATGATGTGTATGATATGATAAACATGCAGATGCTCTAAAATGAGATGCTCAAACAAGGAATGCAAGTATGATATGAAATGATGAACTAAACCCATGTAATTAGTTAAGTGCCCCTCATAACTTCCAATACAATACAAAACAAATTTCAGGCATATGCCCCTAGGAACAGTCGGATGTCCCCTCCTCGTTTTGGGCGCTAACCCATGGAGGGGGTCACCATGTTGCTATTTATGAGTATAGTCTACTCAAGGAATTACAACCACAATGCTAGTTCAGAGTGTCTAACACTCAAGGGATTCCACCCACCAATATACCACCTCTCGGGCACACTTAACAATTACATAAGCCTTGCATGAAATGCATTATTAATTTGGAACCAAATGATAGTCATCAATGGAAACTATCCACGCGAATAATCCAATTAGATGCCATCATGAATTTCCCAGGTGTTTCAATACTACACAATCAATTTACAATTCCAATTATCAAGTCCAAATTATGCCAATGTCAATATAGTCAAGTCCAAGGGTGAGTGATGGTTACCGAATATCATGGAACATCAAGTTGATAACTTTGATCAACCTTGAGTCCGTAAACCAAATACCAATACAAACAATACAATCCCACATCACTCCCCAACAACTAATTCCAATTTACTAGGCACATCAGTGTGCATTGTAGGTAAGGCCAAATCAATAGACTATCCGAGGGTGTAGAGTGTTTCATTGGATTCAAAGGTGTTTTTCATAGGTAGGATAGTGCCATCCTTCCACCCTTGACTCTTTGAGACTGTTTCTCAAACACATGGTGTATCCAATCCAACTATCACAAGGTGGTACAAGGGTGACGGACTACAGGTAGGTCAATGTCTATTTGGTCATACATTGACCCCAATTGTGATGTCAAACCAAAGTGGGATTGATTCCCAACAAAACAAATCAAAAACCAAACTCAAGGCTCATTTCTACAGGTCTTAGCTCCATCGCGAACTCACCGGTGTACCGGAGGGTACCGATGGGGGTTTTTACTCTAAAAATAAGGCCTTGCCGGCAGGCTCACCGGTGTACCGGTGCCTGCCGATGGGGTCCACTGTGGTTTTCTTGGTTCTTGGTCGGCAGGGCCACCGGTGTACCGGTGCCTGCCGATGGTTCGTAGGATTTGAATCCCAAATCCAATCTAGGGTTTCCTAGTGGTCACGAAATCAAATCTACTAGATCATGAGGCATACCAAACGATCAATCACACATAAATCATCCAATAAATCGATTAAACAACAAATCCCAATGCATTCAAATCCAAAACCAGATCCATGATCATTTTACAAACAAACATATGAAATCGAATCTTAACGACATCTTAGTCGGATTATACAGAAAATGGGACTTACCTTCTTCTTGGGCTGCATTCCAGATCTAAGCATGCTTCATCCATCTTCTAGTTCCTCCATTCTTTCTTCTTGTTTCTTTCTTTCTTTCTTTCTTTCTTCTTCTTCTTCTTTCTTTCTTCTTCTTCTTCTTGGGACGGCTAAGGTTTGGCTTATTGTTTCTCTTCTATTAGTTTCTCCTCTATCTCAATCCAAAACAAAAAAGGAATGGTTGAGGGAGAGATTACAGAAGATTTCCTTCCATCCTCCCACTCCACGCACCTCCCATACGATTCTCTTAATCAAACACAACTTAATTCCATACTATTCCCCAAAGGTTCTATTATTTACCAATAAACCCCAATTCTCTTATAATTGTTTCAAAGTAAGTCTAATGCTCTATTTATTCATTAGTTGCCCTTATTAAGTCCTGAAAACACCCAACTAGGTCACCTACTAATTATTATTATTATTCCCAAAAATTTTGAATTAAATTTATTAAATTCAAGTCCTTACAACCTACCCTCCTTAAAAGGATTTCGACCCCAAAATCAGTACGGTGTAAATCTCTTGATCAACGACCTTTACTCAACTAAAAATTCTCAATTGGATACTTTAACTTGCTAGCATTTGCTTGCATTGTTTTGGAACACTCCCCGGTTAGTCCCAGGGTGATCTCCCTATCTCATGTCCTTACACTATTGTATTCAATACCAATGGAAGTTCAACGAACAGTTCACATAATAACAACAAACAAAATGCATTCACCCAAGCCGTAGGCTGGAATGCCCAATCAAATCTTGCATCCATGCACAAAACACTCTTTCATTGAATACCAAAATTCAAACACATAACAATACCAAGCTTAGGGGTTTCCAAACATAACTAGGTAGTTGCAGTTATCACTGCACACTAGAGGTCAAACAAGCAAAGTCCTATATCAACTAAGAAAGATTAAAACAAACGGGGCTACTCCCCTCGAACTGTTAGCAACTCCGGGATCTCAGTCACTTACTCCTGCTCCCGCTCCACTGTGCCAGCCGGCTACGGCTCCGTCATAGGTGAAGGTACTCAAGGTGGTGGTGGAATCACATCATCAGTCCTACGACAGGGCGAAGCTATCTCTTGCAAATAACCCATAACCTTCTCCATTGCCCTCTCCCAGGTGGACTTCAGCTCTTGAACCTCAGACCTGTCCTCCTCAGTTGTCCTCTGCAAGGTCATCAAACTCCTCTCTAGAGACTCTAGCCTAGTCTCAGTGGAGCTGTCCCTCCTGGCATAGTAAGGGACCAGAAAACGAGTGCTGGAGTAGATGTGGATGCCTCGTGCTGGGGTGCTGCTGGACTCTCAGGTTGTGGTGGTGGCACATCCTGCTGCACGCTCTCTCTCTCTCTCTCTCTCTCTCTCTCTCTCTCTCTCCCTCGCCTGGTCTCCTCGGGTTGAGGTGACCTGATCCCCATCCCGATGATGTTAACGTTGGAGTATGGGTGCACCTTCTCCTCATCCCTGATTCTCCTTCTTGGGGTTCTTGATAAAGTGGATGATATGCTGCATAATCAAACTCGGCAAACAAGGTTACCCGTCCAAGCGCTAACTGGTTCATGGTCTAAACTACGTGAGAGGCCAAATCGGTGGTGTTTCCGGATCTAGGGTACACGCTGTAAATGAAGATGTGTGGAGGATGCGGTATTGTGGAAACATGGCCGTTGCAAGAAGTGCATTGCCATCTCTCGAGTAGATCACATCGCCATAAAGCCTACGGGTCACCACATCTTGCTCCTCGCTCTCTAACTTAGGTAGGTAAGCCATCGATGGGTTCATGGATAGACCCATGATCTCCGCGACTAAAGGTACTGTGAAACGATGGGGTCGGTCATGAATCTTGAACCGGATGAACATACCACACTCATGGCATGACACCATGGAAGCGTACATGTGTTGTGCAGCGGCCAAGAATGTCAAACCGCCCCAATAAAGGATGGGAAGCTATTTGGCTCTCGTCAAAATTTCTACTACTCCATAAGGCCTCATGTGCTCAATGTTCGCTGGCCCCTCAATGATGACTTGCCGGTTGAAGAAAGTGTGGGTAATGGCCTTCTCGACTTTCAATGGTTGTCGAGCCCTAGGGCCCAAGTCCGAAGTTTCCTCCTCAATGTCGGTGTACTCTTCTTCCACCTCTTACTCGTGCATAGGCTTCGGTGGTGGTCAAGATGAGCTAGCTATATCTCTTCTAGCCTTCTCGATAGCGGCTCTAGTCCTTTTCAAAGGGTTTGGGTTGCCGTGATCTTGACTCTAAGCATTGTGCAATTTGGGGAGAAGCAATCAAGGAAGCTAGGGTTTTGGCCCTCACGGGTTTGGTACCCCACACCGCTGGTGTACCTGTGGGTACCGATGCCCTAAAAGTGCCCAAAATTATTTATTTATTTTTAATTCTTCAACTTAATATTTTTCTTTTATAATTTAATTTCATAATTATCACACCCAAAAATGATTTAATTTCATCCCAAATTAATTTATTTTCAATTTTACTTACTATCTGGACCAGGCCTGCACCTCAAATTAAATTTTTGTAGTTACTCTACTAGACTTGTTCTTGACCCTACCACAGCTATATTTCATGCTAATCCATACTAAGGGTTCCATACTATTTTCCTTCTTTTTACCCTGATCCAAATTATTAGTAACCACTCAGTAATCACATTTGGGAATAATCCTTCATAAATAAATATGTAATGTCCTTTATCAATTCTTTGTAGTTATGCTAACACACCTTCATTTTCATAAATTACAGGGCTGAATGTATTTGTAACTACATTGTCTCTTATATATATGGAGGTACTTGGTCAGTGTTAGGATTGTACACATATATACATAAGTCTTGGAATTCACAATAATGTGTGTTCCTGGTGGTCAGATCCCTTGGGACCTTCCAACACAGTACACCCACCAAACAACAGATCATACATCCTTAAAGTCCATTCCTAAGAGCTTCCAGAATGGTGGCCAACCATCCTTCAGTATTCTTTTGGAATGTATACTTTAAGGTGCACAAATAACAATCAACACTCCATCTCATCCTCACATATCTATCCCCATAATATTCTATTCCCCCTACCAATATACTATCTTACTAGCCTTACAAACAAATTTACTATCCATAAATCAGCTATTCTTCCTATTTCTGACTCCAATATCTTTCATATTTCCCGATTCCTATTAAATTCTCAGATTCACTAACATTCTAATCCCAATACGACTCAATCAGACATAGACAATTCAGGTACGACCTAAGTCGAAAAGTTGCTGAAAGGCTTCAGGTCTGAATAAACCTTATGCTCTGATACCAATTTGTCACGCCCCAAAACCAGTTGCTCGGATCCCTGTGCAGGAGGCACGGATATCGAGGTGCGGACTTTGGGTTCCATTGCTGGAACGCGGATTGCCATATGAAATCACAATGAATAAAAGTAAAATGCATCACTTTCATTAAATATTCAGAGTGCGGAAGTCAAAAAAATAAAATTTACATTTTCTTTTGTGACTTCAGAAGAGTCACAAGTACAAATATGCAATTACAACAATTACAATCAAACACTATAACTCAATATACCATAAACAGATTCAAACTCTATCCACCAGGAAGTAGGTGCACCCTCTAAGGGAATCAACATCAATTCTCGACGGTTCCCATTCCACCTCAACCTGCAACTTAATAAGTCGTGTGAGCTTGGAATGCCCAGTAAGTCCATATCCGTAGTCCATCCTCATAAGATATCGTTAAGAAAATGACACTCGTATCAAATCGAATTCAATAACATAAGATAAACCATGATCTAACAATAATGAGTTAAAGGATGATAAATGATGCGTATGATATGATAAACATGCAGATGCTCTAAAATGAGATGCTCAAACAAGGAATGCAAGTATGATATAAAATGATGAACAAAACCCATGTAATTATTTAAGTGCCCTCATAACTTCCAATACAATACAAAACAAATTTCGGGCATATGCCACTAGGAACAGTCGGATGTCCCATCCTCATTTCAGGCGCTAACTCGTTGAGGGGGTCACCATGTTGCTATTTATGAGTATAGTCTACTCAAGGAATTCCAACCACGATTCTAGTTTAGAGTGTCTAACACTTAAGGGATTCCACCCACCAATATACCACCTCCCGGGCACACTTAACAATTATATAAGCCTTGCATGAAATGCATTATTATGTTGGAACCAAATGATAGTCATTAACTGAAACTATCCACGCGCCCATACATGCGAGTAATCCGATTAGATGCCATCATGTATTTCCAAGGTGTTTCACTACTACACAATCAATTTACAATTTCAATTATCAAGTTCAAATTATGCCAATGTCAATATAGTCAAATCCATGGGTGAGTGATGGTTACCAAATATCATGGAACATCAAGTTGATAACTCTAATCAACCTTGAGTCCGTAAACCAAATACCAATACAAACAATACAATCCCACATCACTCCCCAACAACTAATTCCAATTTACTAGGCACATCAGTGTGCATTGTAGGTAAGGCCAAATCAATAAACTATCCGATGGTGTAGAGTGTTTCATTGGATTCAAAGGTGTTTTTCAAAGGTAGGATAGTGCCATCCTTCCACCCTTTACTCACTGAGACTGTTTCTCAAACACATGGTGTACCCAATCCAACTATGACAAGGTGGTACAAGGGTGACTAATTACAGGTAGGTCAATGTCTATTTGGTCATACATTGACCCCAATTGTGATGTAGAACCAAGGTGGGACTGATTCCCAACAAAACAAATCAAAAACCAAACTCAAGGCCCATTTCTGCAGGTCTTACCTCCATCGGTGACCTCACTGGTGTACCGGAGGGTACCGATGGGGGGTTTTACTCTAAAAATAGGGTGCCATGGCAGGCTCACCGATGTACCGGTGCCTGCCAATGAGGTCCACTGTGGTTTTCTGGGTTCTTGGTTGGCAGGGCTAACGGTGTACCGATGCCTGCCGATGGTTCACGGGATTTGAATCCCAGATCCAATCTAGGGTTTCCTAATGGTCACGAAATCAAATCTACTAGGACATGAGGCATACCAAACGATCAATCACAAATAAATGATTGAATAAGTCAATTAAACAACAAATCCCAATGCACTCAAATCCAAAACTAGGTCCATTATCATTTTACAAAAAAAAAAAACATATGAAATCAAATCTTAACAACATCTTAGTCGAATTATACATTAGTCCTGAAACACTCAGCCACTCTCTTAACAGTATTGATCTCAGCATTGGTAAGCCCTTCCAGCCTACATGTGGGTCACGACCACTGGAACGTGAAACCCCTCTGTTCACTAATTAATCTAGTAGGGTTTGCTGCTCTCAGCCTCAGACTGATCACCACTGCCACCCCTAGAGAAGCTGCTCTCAGTCCAAAAGGTCACTTATCCAGCTTGCATGTCACAGCCACTACAATAACCCTCGCTGGTTCACCAGCTTCTTTTTATCTTTTCCTTTTTTATCAGACACCTTGTCTTTCTTGAGGAGCTGCTCTCAGTTTTGCTGGTAGTTTATCCAGACAGACCGTTAACACGACCACTGCTATAACCACCGCTAGGTCACCAGTCTTCTTTATATCTTTCTTTATGTTTATTTGTTTCTATCATCAATATTTTATGCTATTTAGTCAAGAATAAAAACTTAATTGGGAGCAAGACTGATGCATTATTGTCTCTGATTTGGCATTATTTTCACCTATCCAAAGGACTCAGACTGACTTAAGCAAAGGGAGTACCCCAACCTTTGAACAATCGCCAAACAGCCTAACGGACGCGTAACCGATGTCCGATTGCCCAATCTTGGAATAGACTAAGTCCTCGGATGCCCGTGCGAGATACACACACTCATACACCTAAGCCCAACGCCAGGCGCGCACGCCGTCGGCCGCATATGGTTGAGAGGGGACACCGGGAGGGAATATACCCTTTTTGGCATGCTCGTGGGACGCCATGTGTAAAATGTTTCCAAGAAGGAGCTCTCGGCTTTTAGGGAGGACACAGATGAATATCTACCTCTAGGTGGCGGAGAATAATAGGTACATGATCCTCCCAGAATAAAGTAGGTTAATGAGTTTAAGTCTAGGCATGAGCCCACTCGTCAGCCGGAAGACCCAGACGGGTCGGTACAGGCATTACACCAGACCTTGACTAACCTGTTCACAAGATGGATGACCAGGACTAATCGGTATTTTACATTACTAAATGAGAACATCGACTGGTAACGGCTGCTCCTAACAATAATCAAGGGAATACTACTCCTCCAGTGGGGAATGCACTCATGGTTGTTAGAATAAATGGTCGTAACGACAACCTAGCCACACATGGTACTGGAATTGATCAGAGGACACCCAGGCTAAGTGGCAGTAATGCTAGGATACAACCACATTCGGGAAATTTAGATACCGGTCAAGGGGCATCTTTACCTTTTCTGACTGACAATAAATTATTCCAGGAGATCAATGATGTGGCCGATCTAGTAGTCAGATGTCTCGACCGAAATTAGGTCTACCCCATGGTTTAGGAGGCCTTAGGACACTTGCCAAATAAAAGGATGATCATGCCTTTACACAGACGACCGTATCTTGAGTGGATCGACCGTCACCCTAAATTCCTTAGGGAGTTTCATATACCATAATTTTCCCTGTTTTCAGGCGAAGATGGTCAGTCTACCACTGGGCACATCGAATGCTTCACTATCCAATGTGGTGACACCTTGGCTAATGATTACTGCTAGCTGAGGCTATTTGGCAATTCCTTAACAGGATATGCCTTCACATGGTAAATAACTCTATCTCCCAACTCCATACAGGGTTGGACTGAAATGGACGAGAAATTCCATACCCAGTTTATAGAACTGAGCCGGAGGTTTCAATGGCTGATCTAGCAAGGCTAAGGCAATTTCCTGATGAATCAATCGACAAATTCATAGCCCGTTTCAAGAGGGCTAAAAACAAGTGCAAGTGGACCCTCCCTGAGATCGAATTTGTGAAATTATCCCAAAACGGTCTGGGGATAAAACTTCGAATGATGTTTGAAGGGATGAAATTTGAAGATCTGTTCAAATTATCCATCCGGGTGACTAAGTATGAATGGCTTCACAAAGAAGAAAGCCAATGAAAAATGGCCAGGTTCGGGACCTATTACCATGACCCGAACTATGAAATAGACTTATCTGAAGTAGTGGCCAAAACACCAATAATATGTTCGTCCTTATATTAAAGATCACTTGTTGCGGATTCAAGGAAGACCAAGCTACAACGAAGCATTTATTGGAATTGGTCCCCTATTCAAAGGTATAAACATACATGCACTAGACAGCCCCTAGAAACACTTTATTCTTTGTATATTGATTTGTTTCAAGGGAGCTTGGAGTAACCTTACTTGTTAAGGGACACTTCGTGATCCTTGGCCATCTGGATGCGAGTCTGGACAACCAAAGATTTCCCATGGATGAACGATACCATTCGTGGATGGACCTTGGGAAAATGGCCATAGAAATGTGAAATTAGGCTTTCCCAGGGGTACCGGTTTACCGACCAAGTGTCTGGTCGACCGAACAGGGCCACTGGTTGGTCTCCAACTTATCAGTCCCTGGTGCCGGTCGCATTGCAGATCAGTACTAATCGGTGTGATCATCACCTGCCCGGTTGACTGGCTAGAGCATCCGGTCGAACGTTGATCAATCGGATAGTTCACCGATCGCCCAAAATCCTAAGTCGGTTTTGGAACCCTTGAGCGCTACGGGTCGATCGACAGAAGTGTCCGATCAACCAGCGGCTCGAAGGGTCGATCGATTAGTCTTTCCATCCAATCGGTTGATTTAAAATTCAAATTTAACTTAAGTCGATGGAGCCACGGCTTGACCGATCGGTTGCACCGATTGACCGGCTGCCAAGATTTTCACAAACTCAATAAATAACCGTTAACACACGAGAGGACCCACACAAAAATTCTCCAAGAGCCCTAGAATATATGGAGAGCGTTTTTCTCTTCATTAGGTTATAGAATTCCTCTCCTTCCATCTTCTTCCCATTCAAATGGAATTGACATCCTATGTCAACTAATTTGAAAAAGGATTGAGATCCAAGCCCCTACCCATGTTGCATTGATTAGATCATCTCACACACACACACATCTAGGGTTGTATGGCCCTCATCTTCCTCAAGCATCAACGACGACATCCAAGGCGGAAAGGAGCAAGGAACGTGAGCGAGAAACAGGGATTCAAGCTCACAACAACGGACGGACTTCAAGTTTTTAAATCTAGAAGAAGTAGTCCTTTATTTATTGTTTTTAATTTAGGTTAAAAACTGTAACGGCGTGAGGTTGCCGTGAAACCTTGTGGTTAGAGGTTAGCCATGAAACCTCGTGGTGGTTCGAGGTCAGCCAAGAAACATCGTAGTGGTTTTTGGGTGAGCCATTGAAACACTTGTAATGGCTTGGATAATGTTGGTAAATTCTTCCAACGATTTGGAGGTTAGCCGTAGTGAAAAAAACCTAATGTAGAGAAATCCTTGAGACCCGCGGGTGGTATCTCAAGGGAGTGGATTAGGTTGGGGTGCCAAACCACTATAAATCACATGTGTTGATTGATTTGCTTGCATACTTAATTTCCATATTTTTGTATGCAATGCGATTGTCATATGTGAGCTTATATTTTCAGTTTCCCCCAATGGTAAAAACATATAGCATAATCAACTAGGTTTTAAATTGGGCCCAAATAATTTCGTATATCAGCTTAAAACCTATTCACCCCCTTTGAGTAATTACTACGTGCACTTTTAATTGGTATCAGAGTCTCGTGCTCGGATATAAGGTTTAAAAACTACGAGTTGATCCGTAGTGATGCCTAGAGTTAAGGGTCATTCCGCTCCCACTCACCCTACCAAAAGTAAAACCAAAATACGGGTAGTGGCTGAGATTACATGGGATGACTCTTTTGACTCGGAGCTAGATTTTCTCTCTACTGATGATTAAGTAAAATTCCTTGCCAATATGAGGGGTAGAACTTCGATACCTTTCCCAGAGGATTTGTTGCCTATAGTTTTATCTATACATGAAAACTCAGTTGAAGAGGAAGTCAAACTTGAAGATTCGGATGGTGAAGATCTTTAGGAGGCTTATGATTCTCTCTACAAGGAAAACTGTAGATTGACAACTGGAGTGAATCAATTAGTCTCTGACAACTCTAAGTTGGAAAACAATCTAAGAATGTTGTCGAAAGATAAACTTTACTTAGTCATTGAGAAAAAAAAAGAATCTAATTTGCATATGACTAATGAAAGTCTTACCAAGTATAAAAATGAATTAAGTGATCTAATACAAGTAAATTAGAACCTCTAGAGACTTGGTTGCCCAAACGTTCACCTAAAAGGATGAGAAACTTAAAAGTTTCTCCGACATGGGCAAACAATTGAGGATAGGACTAGTCTAGGGCTTGATGGGTATACCCCAACAAGTCCCATCACCTTCTCCACATTTGAGAATGGTGAGTCCTCATCCTCTAGAACTTACAGTGCCAAATCTAAAATTGTGTGTCACTTCTGTGGGGTTCCGAGTCATCTACAATTTGAGTGCAAGAAGAAACTAAACAAAAAATCCAACACTTTTCATGAGGCCAGGAAAAGTGTGCAAATGTTAAAACCTCCTAAAAATGAGAACTCCTCTTATGACCATAGAGTTAAAACTAAGAAGGATCTCATAAAAGGAAACATGAACTTCTTAGCCTTCCTCCCCTTGATAAGCTCATGAAAGAAATTTAACTTAAGCTTTTAAGGATAAAATTGAAGGAACTAAGATTGTGAAGAAAAGAAGATTTCCTAAGAATGTTGAACCCAAAACAGGAAAATATCTTAGAAAGGAATATTCTTATTATAGGAGGACTATGATAAAAAGGTGATTCCTAGAAATTCTCCCAAGAGTATGCCCTCTAGGAATTCGGACCACAGACAAATATAATGAATTCTTAAACTACTCTTGGTATGATCCAATCCAAACCTTAACTTGGGTGTCAACACTAAAGAAATATTGCTTAGCTACCCATACTGAAGTTAATATCTTGGACCCTTCTTGGACTTCTTCAAAACCCACTAAGTGGGTCCCCAAGGGTTAATTCCCTTGGTGGGTATCACACATTTAGGCATTGGTTTTCATAGTTATATCCTTTGGCCTAAGAGTGTGATACTTGAGCTTGTTATGCATGTTTGTACTTTATATTAATATTTGTAATGTGCATGATTGGCTCTTTTATTGCTTCATGATATGTGTTGTACTAATTGTACAATGTGTATGTTCATATATCATGTGGCTTTAATTGCTTTTCAGATCCATCGGATTTTTTTTTTGATTTATCTGAGAAGTTTTGCAATCTTGGGCTATATCCCTCTATGATATATTCTTTGCCTAAGCTTGTTGTGCTTGATCTATTTGTGCTTATATGCTTTTATATGTATATCCTCGGTTGCATAATTAGATCTTAAATGCTTCTTCATGCCTTGCGTATAGGTAAGACCTTGTTGCATGATTATTGAAGCATAGTGTGATTTTTGATGTTAGCTATCATAATATTTATCTTTGGAAAACCTTCTCTCATGTGATCCTAGTAGAATAACATATATTTTATGGCATATGTTATTTTGACATAGCATGCTATTAATTAAATATCTTTTCCTATGTCATCATTTTTGGATAATGTCCTATTGTGCTCCTATGTACATCCTTAGTGACATTTATCCCTCTTGCTTTGTTCTACATGTCATGCATTAAGATTAATTTTCTGCATGTTTAGTTCATTGCTTTGTTGGGCGCTTTCTATTTGCCCCAACTTCCACCAAGTTGGTACCTAAAAGGAAGTCCACTTGGTTTACTTCATGTTCATAGGCTTGTTGCTTTTATAGGAATATCATTGTCCATGAATATGGGGTATTGAACTAATTATGTGAATGCTTACTTGGTTATAATACCTCTTGTATGCATTATTTTTTCTCCTTCTTCTAGTTTCATGTGCAATAAATAGACTATTGTTTGCATGATTCTAGAATTTGGTTGTGTTTTCTTGTGTTTTTTCGATAATATCTTTTTGGAAAATCCTCATATATGTTCTCTTAGATTCTTGTCTACTAGAGAACTTATGTTCCCTTCATAATCTAAGAATGTTGTGTAATTATTATATATGTGTATCTAGATTATGATATTTTAATTAATTATGTATGCATTCTTTTTATGAATATTGATTTTATACATGATTAGTTCGTTTGTGCTTCATGATCTTATGCATTGCTTTGTAAGAAAATCCTTCTGCATAATTCATGAAGCCAATTAATGTTTTCCTATGGTTCTATCATAATATCATTTAGGAAAACTTCACATGCATGCTTCATTAAAAGAAAAATCTTCTTCATGCATGTTTGTGTTCTTCTTCTCTATTGGTCTTTTGACGTGGGATCATAATGACTGGTTATGTTGATGCATCTTGTGTATAGACTCATAGTCATTCATATGGGAATATATTTGACTATATTTTCTATACGTTGGGATATGATTGTCATACTTAAATGTTTTTCAGCTTCTTGAACTGTTATATGTACGTTGTATATCCATATCATTTACATCAGTTCGAGCATGTGTGATATTCTCGTATAGAGGATCATGAATATTTACACTTTGGATGCATATACTTTTGCATGTCAGTACTTATATTCCCTCTTCTGAGATTTAGACCCTCTTGCTTATAATGATTCTCTCATATTGGTGTCTTCTTCTCCATTGTATCATCTAGGGTTTTACTATGATTATGAACTTGGACTCAAGTGGGCATAAGTAGTTACATTCTTGATTTAGTCTATTAAGGGCTTTTATGGTAAACCTTGGTTGATACCTATTGTGCAGATAGTATTTGAGCTTTTACTGTTGTATTTTTTATACTATATTCACTTTTCGCAGAAACTCTACTTGTTCATTATAATTATATTTTGTTTAAGTTTGTGCATTTGTGGTGGTTGTGAGAACATGGTGTATATGTCTTCCACGAAATTTATATGCCTTTCCATATAGCTATATGGCCCATATATATATATATATATATATATATTCTATTTTGTGTGCATTTATTATCCTAATAATAATATTATATCTAACTGCACAAATTGGTACACATACACTTCACTATGCATGTCTCCACACCATATTTTGGCCAATGTACTTTATCCAGCGTGAACTTACTTCTTTTATATGTTCATGTCTTATTCTGTACATTATGTTCGATGTAAACTCTATGTTAACACATACCTTCTTTTGTCTACTTGTGATGGCCTTATTGGATAGACTTTGTGTATCTTATGTAATATCCACGCTAAAGTCTATTCCTGGGATGTATGGACTATGGTTGTACTTTGATTATCTCATCATTTTACCCTAGTCTATACCTTTATGCTTAGATCAATCTTATGTATTGATCTATGCAAACATGAGAGATTTTATTTACTTTTGAGCAGGGATTGTAAGGAACTGAAATTTTTTGAAATTAAATAAAGGGTAAATTGGTAATTTTACCTGATGATAACTTTATGTTGTGTGAGACCATCTAAAATAAATTTGGAGAGTTGAAGAAAATTTAAGACTAATTGGAAATGGTAAGTGGAGTTAAACCTAAAGGGGTCAACTTAACCAAATAAATTAAACTTAAGTGAGACAAATAGGTGATTTACTAAACAGGTCCTAAACTTAAGAGGAAAAGAGTATAAATGCTCTATATAACCTAGAAACCCTAATGTTGCTGGAAAAATTAGAAGGCAGGCCAACCTAAGACAAGAGGAGATTTCTTAAACATAAAAAAAAAATAAAAAAAAATCACAGGAAATATGTAGGAACAACAAAAGATTAGAGGAATCCAAGACTACATCAGATTTAAGGTGAGTGAACTTCCAATCCCTAGGTATTTGAGTAAAAACCAAAATATCAGTTCTATTATCATCCAAGAACTCATGAATGTGTATATATTGATGTGTGACAGAATTACATATGTTTAAGTATGAGAATTACTATGTTGAACTCGAATTAAAAGTAAAAAGAGGGGAAAACTCCAAATATGGTGTATTGGACGAATAAAGTAATACATAAAATTACTGTGAAATTGATATGAATGGAATTAGAATTGGTAATCTAAACTTAGAAATAGTTATATGAATAAGGGGAGATGAAAATGAGTGGAAAACTGAGAAATTGTGCACTGTCGACAAACCACCGGTATACTGATGAGTCCACTGACAAAACCTAGTTTATTGAAACGGAAACCAACCTTGGTCAGGGGTAGACCATGTCCACCGACCAAGTGTTTGTATAATTGACCCAACATTGCGTATGTATATGTTAGAAGGACCATGCGGGGCATGGTGCCAACTGAATTGGGCCAAGTTTGGTATGGACGACATACCAGTGCTCCACCGGCAAGGCCACCGACATAACTTAGTGTGGATTTTTAGAAGAAACAACAGGGCCACCGGTACACCGGTGAAGCCACCGGCAAGGTATGACTCCAAGAAATAAAATTCTAAAGTTATATAAGTGGAAACCTAAAGTGAATTGAAGTCATTGAAGACATTTAATGAGAGTTGGATAGTTGGATTGTGTATGGTGTACTACATACAATTATGGAAGTATATGTGGTAATGAGAAATATAAGTTAGCTTGCTATGTATGGAATGTCATATAAATTGAATGTGAGTACGTATAATAGTGATGAAGTAAGACACATGATTAAAATGATTATGTTTAGACATTAGGAATGTGATGTGGATGAATGTGTTAATACTACAGAATGAATGAAAAAAGAAAGGATATGTATGCTTATGAACAAACATAAGACATAATGGTGGAAGATAACAAATGACTTCAATTACATTGAATTACTAAAGTTGTAATGTGGGTAATTACATATGGAATATTATGTACGTGTGTTCAGAATTCATTATATTCAAAGAGCTGTGAAATATTCAGTTGAATGCAAGTTTTGATATATATATATAGCTAGATGTTCATGTGGGATTTGTATATTTATGGATGACATGCAGATTGTGTGATGAGACATGCATAATTTAATTTGTTCATGCATTAATATGGGCCTCGATGGGTAACCCAATGATCCGACTAAACTTTGGATTCCCTGTGATGAGAATCAAAGGAATGATGTGAGGACACTTGGGCTCAGTGAAGAGTGCCAAGGAGAGATGAAATATTAGAGTTTGGAAAGGACTGGTTTTAAGTCAAAGATTGACTTGGGAGAGGGCCTTGAAACCCCTTGTCTCGGATGATTACTCGGGTATGACCTTGATTTGGGTGTATATATGAGGGAGGAACTGAATACATATGTTTATATAACCTTGATTAGGGCGAATACATTCATATGCGGTGAGAGTAATTTTGTCAGATAATTGTGAACTGGTATGTTGCATGAGGACTGAAAGATTGCCTTGGTTGTGAGCCTTAGATCAAAAATGACTATGGGACAAGAGAATACTATGGGTTTAAAGGCCCTAAACTGTGTTGTACACACAGAATCTATTGTTGGCCTTAGCCAGAATTGGTACATGTGATCAATAAGATGCATCGGTGGCTTCAATAGGGATCTAACGTGGATATCCAGGGGTCATAGTTGTGACAACATGCATTGCACTTCATGAATATTCTACCTACCATGGCTTGGGATAATTGATTGATTGATCATGACGTTGCATACAAAGAAAGAACCAAACATTAATCATGGCATAGCATACATCCATGGAGTGAAGATAAAAAGGTGAATTGCATTATGTGTTATCTGATGTGATGTGAGTGATAAGATTTGAAATGTATAATTGTTATTATATGAAGCATGAAAGTGATAAGGAGTAATGTATTAAACGTTAAGAACTAAGATTATCTTACCCTCAAGTTATTTATGATATATTTCGTATTATCAACTGGTTTGAGTTTCTGGATAAATACCCGGGTATTGCGGGTTTACTCACTAGCTTTCAACCTCACCCTCGTTGTTATATATTTTTCAGGTTAAGATGTGAATCTCTGAGAAGAAACCTGTTGGACTTGGGTTAGGATTTACCCACTTCATAGTTGATTAACAAGGATCCTGGTGTTGTATATTTATCAAGAATTTAGATAATGAATTATTATTGTCTTTTGTTATTCACTGATTTGCCACCTCCTGTGGAGGGGGTGAGAGTTGCATTTACCGACTCTTGGTGGGACAACCTTGAATAGGAATACACCCTGGGAGTGGGATGTGACAAAGTGGTATCAAAGCTTAGGATTAATTAAATCTTGAGAACATAGTGAAGAAGAAATAAGAGGAGAAGGATTATAAGGAACCCTATAGAATATCGGGGTAATGTAGATTAGGGAATAAATATGTAAGGATGAGAGTGAGAATTGTTTGTTGTTTATGCTTCCTTAAGGGGTAATTTCTGAAAGACACAAAAGGATAGAAGTGCACTATTCTTAAAGGTCTAAAGATTTAACTTTAGGGATATCATGTGTAGTGAGTATACTGGGTTAGAAAGTCCAATGAGACAAGATGACCAAAGGCTTGCAAGATGCTGATTGCTAAATCATATATGATTATTTAAAACCCTAACACTGACCAAGTACCTCCATAAATAAGGAAAAATGTAGTTGCAAATGCATTAATCCCTAGAATTTATGAAAAATAAGGTGTGCTAGTATAATTATGATGAAGGGATAAAAGATACCCTATAATATATGTAAGGTGGGCCATTCCCAAAAATAAAAAAATATTAACAGAAGTTAATTACTCAAAGATAAAAGATAGGAGATTAAAAGGAAGACTAGATTAATGTGATAAAAATTTCCTCACAAAATTACGGTTGTGACAATTTACATAATGACCCAAAATTTTAAAGTAATCTGATGTGTGATATGTGACGGAAGCCAATATATGTGTGAATGTGGGGGTAATTAAGCTAAATTAATTTAGGTTTGGTTGCGTTATCTATTGTGTCGATATTCCAATGATTTACATAGAAGACGGAATTTAAAATAAAGATTTAATAAAAAAAAATCATTTCTGCGGCGTCAGCAAACCGAACCGGCAGCCACTGGTACACAGACGGGTCAGGGGCACCGAAACCGCAACTCGTGAAAACATTAAAAACTTAGGGCTTTCTATTTTAAATCGATTCTAAGCCATCCTAAACATCCCTAAACCTTTCGAAAAACCTCCTAAAGCATCCTTAGAAGCTCCATTACAATCTTGCATCCCTTTTTCCATTTGAAAAACCAAGCTAAGGAACACCCTTACACATTGAGATTTCGGTATCTCCACACCAAAATTTTATAATGGCCAGACTAAAATCAATAGGAAAAACGAATTCAAATAAGAGAGCACGTGTCTCCACGAGAAGAACACGTCGGGAAACATCTAAACCCACATATCGCAAACCGGAATCCGAAGAGCACACCGAAGAAGAATCTGAAGAAGAAGAAGAAACCTCTGAGTCTGAGCAAAAAGTGAGACCTCCACGATCTCTCACCAAGGGGGAAAAGGTAATATCACACACGTTCTTCAATAAAGAAATTATTATCGAGAGACCCGAAGATCTTGATTATGTTCGTGTCACACCCCGAAACCCGTGACACGAATCCCTATGCAAGCAACACGGATCTTGAAGTGAGACTTTTGGGTTCCACGCATGGAACGCGGATCGCCATCAAACCACAAGAATAAAAGTAACTAAATACCTTTATTATTAGAGTGCGGAATCTATTACAATTAAACAACGTGATTAAATAAAATCCAAACGGTCAATGACTTCAGATGAGCCATGACCCACAATATTCAACAATTCAACAAATCCATAACCAAGTTTATTACAACCAGGACTCTCGTAAGAGTACAAGTCTAGAAAACAACAAATATAAGCACAACAACACATCGTGCCCATCCTCATCTTTCTCATCCTGCAACATGAGCTGTTGTGTGAGCTTAGAATGCCCAGTAAGAAATCAAGTAGTCATCCATCCCCATATGATATCAATTATGTCAAGTAAAGGTCAGTTACAATAATAGGAGATAACAATGTAATTAAATAACTAATTTAAGTATGAGATGTAATGTCATGAAATGAATCAATTAGATTCTCTAGATGAATGCTTAAACAGAGGAATATAATGAAAAATGAGATGCAAGGAATGAACTAAGCAAATATGTCTTGTTAAGTGCCTCTCATGTGTAACTTCTCAATCAAATCAATTTCAGGACAAAGGTCACTAGGAACAGTTGGATGCCCTCTCTTCATTCCAGGTGCTAACCCATGGTACGAAGGCCACCATATGCTAATTTTATGAATGTACAATACTCAAGGGATAGCCAACCTATATAGGAGCTCGTAAGAATCCTACCCTAGTTTAAGTGGGACCTTTCAACCCACAGGTACATAGTTAACCTTTTCAGATAGCCTCGCAACGATAATCGTAGTTTTCCACCTCCCGGGCTCACATAACAGTCCATATCAGCCTAGCATGTGTGCATTATTAAATAGGACCCTAAATGATGATCACCAAAAATGGGGATAATCCGATTGGGAACCATCATAAGCTTCCTACGATGTTCCAAAACAAATATATTTAATCCACAAATCAATCACCAAACTCAAGTGGGTCACAATACCCAATAAGGTCAAGTCCAAGGGTGAAGTGATGGTTACAATTTATCATGGAGCATCAAGTTAATTGCCCGCAAGTAGGCTCAAGCCTTCAGAACATCTTGACTCCGAAATCCATATTCCAAACCAAATGGCACAAGCCCCGCATCACTTACCAAAAACCCACTGAACCCCTATAATGGCCTCATCAGTAGACCCACCAGTGTACCGGTGCCTACCGGTAGGATGATTACAGTGTCAACTGGGTGCCTACCGATGGGTTGCACCCTGTGAAATGTACAAGCTGTTGACAGGGCCACCGGTGTACTAGTGCCTGCCGATGGGTCACAACGTGCCCAAAATCATTCCCTATCGGCATGCTAACTGATGTACCAATGCCTGCCGACGAATCACAATCTGGGTATTTTTTTGGGTTACGAAAACCAATCTTTTTCATCTCAAATCCATCCAACTTCAATCCAAACGCCTTACAATCATTCCAACAACATTATAACATAATTCTAAACACATTAAACACTATTTTACACAACAACAAAATCACATGGATATAAATCACAATATTTAATCGATCTTGAATAAATCATGAGATTATAGGAAGATTACACAACAAGATTTAACTTACCTGGTGATTTCCTTCTAATCTCTATAACTCCTTCTTCTTCTTCTTTTCTTGCCCTTCCTTCTTCTTCCTTCCTTCTCTCAGTTGCAAGGGAAAACAGCTCGGGTTTTGAGAATGGGTCTAACTCTCTCTCTCACTCTCTCTCTCTCTCTCTCTTATGATTTATAACTCTCCAAAAGGGTTCTGAAGATAAAGGGAATGGATGGGAGAGGGAAAGGAAACTTCCCCTCAATTTCCTCCCATTGCCATTCCAAGCTTCCCACGATGCACGACTCATGCTCTCAAGTTCAAATCCAAATTTTGGTAATAACCTACTATACCCCCAATAACCAATAAAATTGCAATAAGACCCCTACTGAAGATAAGTTGTTTTAAAAACTCTCCAAACTCAAATTATCTTTAAAACCCATACGATTAATTATTAGGAAAAATGTCTATTAATTTTATAAAAGTCTTAGGATTAAATTAGGATATTCTCTTAGTGGATTTAGGCCCTTACAACCTACCTCCCTTAAAAGAATTTCGTCCCTGAAATTACGTACTTCAATCCGTGAAAAGCTGTGGATAGCGGTCCCGGATCTCCGATTCTAACTTCCTCGAGGCTTTGGACTCGTCGTGATGTACCCACTGAATCTTCACCAATGGTATAGTCTTGGTTTGCAATACTTGCTTCTTCCGGTCTAGAATTCGCATCGGTTTCTTAACATAAGACACGTCCTCTCGAAGTTGCAATCGGTTCCACTCTAGCACATGTGACGGGTCCGGCTCATACTTCCGCAATAGCGATAAATGAAACACATCATGAACTGCTGCAAGTTGTGGCGGTAAAGCAACTCGGTATGCTACATGTCCAATACGTTCTAGCACTTCAAAGAGTCTGACGTAACTTAGAGCTAACTTTCCTCTCTTGTCGAAGCGCATAACTCCAATCGTGGGTGAAACCTTCAAGAACACATGGTCATCAACCGCGAACTCTAGGTCTCTCCTCCTCCGGTCTGCGTAACTCTTTTGCCTGCTTTGTTCGAACTTCAATCTCTCCCGGATTAGCTTCACCTTATCTGTGGTCTCTTGAACAAGCTCAGGTCCAAGAACACTGCCCTCTTCGACTTCTACCCAACAAACTGATGAACGACACGGTGTCCCATACAATGCCTCAAACGGAGCCATGTCAATGCCCGTATGATAGCTATTGTTATAAGAAAACTCTACTAGAGGTAGATGTTCTCCCCAACTACCACCAAAGCCCATTACGCATGGTCGCAACATTTCTTCCAGCACCCGGTTCACTCTCTTTGTTTGGCCATCTGTCTGTGGGTGATACGATGTACTGATGCCAACTGCGTGCCCATGGCTTTCTACAATCCCTCCCAAAATCTTGATGTGAACAGAGAACCACGGTTCAAAACGACACTCATTGGTACCCCATGTAGTTGCACAATCCCTCACACGTATAGTCTCATGATCTCCTCGGCTAAAGCTGAAACACGCACTGGTAAGAATTGGGCTGATTTGGTTAATCAATCCACGATTACCCAAATTGAATCCATGCTACCTATAGTCTTGGGCAAACTGACTACGAAGTCCATGGTGATGTGCTCCCATTTCCACTATGCTATAGATAAAGGCCGCAAAAATCCTGTTGTTCTCATGTGCTCGACCTTGACCTGCTGGCACGTGAGACATCGCGCCACAAATTGAATGATGTTCCTTTTCATTCCTAGCCACCAGAAGTTCACACGTAAGTCCCAATACATCTTGGTACTCGCAGGATGAATGGAATACCGTGACTTGTGCTACTCCTCCAAGATCTCTCTCCTGATGTCTGAATCGTCTGGAACACAAAGGCAACCCTGATATCTGATCAATCCATCTGGGTGCACTACCCACTTCGGCTTCTCATCATCTGCTACTAGCAACTGAAGATCCTGATCATTCTTCTGACTATCAGTGATTCGACGCTCCAAGGAAGGTCTGGTAACTGGACTGAAAAGGTAACCACTACCCTCCTGGTTCACTGACTGAACTCCCAAGTCTGCTTTGGTCTCCTCCAATCTCCACTCCTGCTTCATCAATTGTTCTAGCACTCCACGCGGCCTACTGCTCAACGCATCAGCTACCACATTTTATTTCCCAGGATGATAGTGGAGAGTAGAAATGTAGTCGTTAATAAGATCCAACCATCTCCTGTGGCGCATGTTCAGGTCCTTCTGCGTGAAAATGTATTTCAGACTCTTGTGGTCCAAAAACAACTCGAACTCCTCGTCGTACAAGTAGTGCATCCACAGCTTCAAAGCAAAAACGACTGTGGCCAACTCAACAACATGAGTGGGATCGTTGCGCTCATTAACCTTAAGTTGTCGCGAAGCATAAGCCACTACACGTCCATCTTGCATAACCACTGCGCCCAAGCCTTGCAACGATGCATCTGTGTAGACCTCCATCTTCTGTCCAGTGACAGGTACAACAAGAACTGGTGCTAAAGTCAATCTCTTCTTGAGTTTCTCGAAAGCTAACTCACACTGCTCATCCCAACTGAATTTCACCTCTTTCATTGTCAACCGAGTCAACGGCACTGCAATAGTAGAGAATCCTTCCATGAACCTCCGATAGTAGCCCGCTAGAACAAGGAAACTCCTGATCTTAGACGCATTCTTTGGTCGCTCCCAACCAAGAACTGCCTTCACCTTAGCCGTATCCATAGAGATACCACTCCTAGATACTACATGGCCAAGGAATCTAACCTCGTCCCTCAAGAAATTCCATTTCTCAAGCTTGGCATACAGCTGGTGATCATGCAATGTCTGCAACATGATCCTGAGGTGCTCCTCCTCAAACCTCAAGTAAATCAGGATGTCATCCACGAAGATGATGACAAACTGATCTAGAAAAGGCCTAAATATTATGTGCATCTGGGCCATAAAAGCTGCTAGCGTATTCGTCAACCCGAATGGCATAATCACGAACTCATAATGCCCATAGCGAGTATGAAAGGCAGTCTTTTGAATGTCCTCATCTCGAATCCGCAACTGATGGTAACCTGATCTCAAGTCAAACTTCAAGAAGAACTGGGCTCCCTTCAACTGGTCGAATAGATCGTCGATCCTCGGCAATGGATACTTGTTCTTTACTGTCACTCGGTTCAGCTGTTTGTAGTTGATGCAAAGGTGAAGCTAACCATCCTTCTTCTTCACGAATATAACTGGCACGCCCCACGGAGATGTACTCGGTCTGATAAAAGCAATTGCACTCAATCCGTCCAACAGCTTCAACAACTAGCGTAACTCAATCGGTGTCATCCGATAAGTCGCTAGTGAAATTAGAGTAATGCCAGGTACAAGCTCTATGTTGAAGTCTACCTCCCTTTTAGATGGTAACCCAGGAATCCATTGAAATACCCCTCCAAAATCTCGAACAGTGGGAATATCCTCCAAAGATAACTTCTGTCCTCCATCCGCTGCAAACAGGAAATCCGACTGATAGATGTCCTTCTTCGTCCCAACGAATGTCAGACAACAACACTCGGGAAGATCGAACACTACCAACTTCTCAAAGCAATTCACCCTGACATGGTAGGCAGAGAGCAAGTTCACACCGAGAATTACCTTGAAGTCCACCATGTCCAACACTACTAAGTCTGCTTCCAGATTAAGGTCACTTACTCTTACCACACAAGCACAGCATACTCGGCGTAGAGTTGCGATCCCTCCTACTGGGTTAACTATACACAATGGACTCTCTAAGATACTTGGTTGCAAACCCAAAAATATCATGCAACTACTAGATATGAAGGAATGTGATGCACCAGAATCAGACAATACACGAACTGGAGTGTGAAATAAGTGAAAGTACCATCCACCATAACATTGGTCGCATGGTCATCGTGAGGAACTGAAGTGTCTGTCATGGCATTGGCCCTGCCCTGGTGCGCTGGTCTAGGTGGAACAGGCTTGCTGTCCCTCCTCGGCATTCGGCAACTGTGCTGAACATGACCCTGCTTGCCCCAGTTGTATTACACCCTAGCATCACGCCGACAGTACTGCTAATCCTGAGGTAGCAATGGCTATCGCGGTGCATCTTATGCTACAGGAATTGCTGCATCAACAGGTGGAGTCCTCGCTAGCTTAGTATCATTCCGCTAACGTCGATCTGTCTTCTACCTCTACTGGTAGGGCTGGAACCTGCCTTTGTCGTGCTTGGCTGGGTCCCTATGTGTAGAAGCTCTGTCCATGTCCCGCTCGACATGTCTCACACACTCTAGCACTTTAGTGTAAGATCTCAGACTGGATCAAATAGCTGGATGTAGGCACTCCTCAAATTTAGTGGCTTTTTCTGCTACATCCGCGATCATGTGAGGTGCGTACCTCAACATCATAGCAAACCTGGCCTCGTACTGTGCCACCGAGTGTGAGCCTTGCTCTAACCGCATGAAATCGGAAGCCATCTGCCTCTTGTAGTTGCTAGGAATGTGGGTCTCCAAGAACTGTGTCCGAAACTGCTCCCATGACATCGCCACCTCCAGGTTCCTCTCCACCATGTCCTAGTAGTGGAGTGCCTCACCTTTGAGCATGAAGGTGGCTAATGGCACTCGTTGGTCATCAAGACACCCCATCGTCCAAAACACTCTCTCTACATCCAATAGCCAGTCTTGAGCCAAGTGTGGCTCGCCTAGTCCCTCAAACGTTGGTGGAGTCAATTTCTTGAATCTCTCCAGTCATGCGATCGAGGACCCCGAATCTCTCCTCTAGTCAGTTACAGTCTGGGGCTGCACCTAGTCCCGCTGCATGGAGGCCATGTCTTGCATAATCTGGTAGACATCCACTAGCTATGGGTCAGCATCAGCTCTAACTCTAGTGGTTGAACCCTCTCCTGTGGTAGCTCTTCTCCTTCCAATCATCTACACACCCAAATTAAGCATTAAGCTCACTAAGCTACCACCTCACATCCTAGTAATCATGTAACAATCAAGCATACTATCATGGAAAACACACAAGTTATCAAGCAGCACACAATCCTAATTTGCATTTCTATGTTCCTCCATCCTAACTTCAGATTTCTACGTGACACTTAGATTCACTAGCTTTCAAATGTCCTTACGCTGAGCAAACCTTATGCTCTGATACCAATCCTTCACACCCGAAACCCGTGGCATGAATTCCTCTGTGGGCAGCACGGATCTCGAAATGAGACATTCGGGTTCCACGCATGGAACGCGGATTGCCATCAAATCACACAAATAAAAGTAACTAAATACCTTTATTATCAGAGTGCGGAAGCTATTACAATTAAACAACGTAATTAAATAAAATCCAAATGGTCAATGACTTCAGATGAGCCATGACCCACAATATTCAACAATTCAACAAATCCATAACCAAGTTTATTACAACCAGAACTCTCATAAGAGTATAAGTCTAGAAAACATGAAATATAAGCACAGTAACACATCGTGCCCGTCCTCATCCTTCTCATCCTACAACATGAGAAGTTGCATGCGCTTAGAATGCCCAGTAAGAAATCAAGCAGTCATCCATCCCCATATGATATAAATTATGTCAAGTAAAGGTCAGTAACAATGATAGGAGATAACAATGTAAATAAATTATTGATTTAAGTATGAGATGTAATTGCATGAAATGTATTAATCAGATGCTCTAGATGAATGCTCAAATAGAGAAATACAATGAAAAATGAGATGCATGGAATGAACTAAGCAAACATGTCCTGTTAAGTGCCTCTCATATGTAACTTCTATATCAAATCCATTTCGGGACAAAGGTCACCAGAAACAGCCGGATGTTCCCCTTTTCGTTCTAGGTGCTAACCCATGGTACAAAGGCCACCATATACAAATTTTATGAGTGTACAATACTCAGGAGATAGCCAACCTGTATAGAACCTCGCAGGAATCCAACCCTATTTTAAGTTGGACCTTTCAATCCATAGGTTTATAGTCAACCTTTCCAGATAACCTCGCAAGGATGATTCATAGGTTTCCACCTTCCAGGCTCACTTAACAGTTTATATCAGCCTAGCATGCTTGCATTATTAAATATGACCCCAAATGATGATCACCAACAGAAGCTATCCACTCGCCCATACACGCAGATAATCCGATTGGGAACCATCATAAGCTTCCTACGATGTTCCAAAACAAATATAATTAATCTACAAATCAATCACCAAACTCAAGTGGGTCACAATTGTAGTGACCCGAATCTGAAAATGTAATATCACAATTAATGAATGAGTAATTTTTTTTAAATTAATAATGTAGCTTCCTGAATAGAACATTGAGGACTAATTAGTAATATAATTGTTTGAGTTGAGGATCAATTTGTGATTAGAGGATAGCTTCAGGGAGTGTAATGTAATTATCAAAGATTGATTTGGGCTGGAGATGTCTTGGTTGGATGGAGCATTAGTAGATTATTGGGCTTGTTTAGTAACTTGATCAATAGTGTAATGGGCTAGGACTAATGGGATATAACTAATGGGCTTAAATGGAGAAATCGAATTGGACCTAATTAGAAGTTAGGGATACTTTAGTAACTTAGCATATATTAATAATTGTTCTAAAAGGGAATTAGAGTTCCTAATTAGAGTTGGATTAGGATTGGAAGGAATTGGGATTAGAAGGATTAGAAGGTTTCTGATTGGCTAGTGAGTTTAAAGGATCTAGAAGAGTTAGTTTCAAATTGAATTGGGATTGGAAGATAGGCTTGTACGATTGGAATTAGATAGGAGAGGTTGAAAAAGGCTATTAAGGAAGGAATATTGGGGAGATCGTGTACTGCAAATTGGAAGAGGAAGAATGGTTTTGAGAGAAGAAAGTAAAAAAGAGATCTGAGATTGAGAAAGGAGAGTAGGGCTTTGTGGCTTTGGAGAGAAAAAAATGATAAAATGAGATCTGGAAATAGAAGAAAGTGAAGGCTGCGGCTGTATCTGAAGATTGGAAGAAGAAGAAGAAGAAGAAGAAGAAGAAGAAGCAATTGGGGAAGAACACGTAGAATCAATAGCGGATCAAGCGTAAGACGTAAGTTGCAGTTCCTGTATAGTTCTCTTGGGATTTCATGGTCAATTATATGTTTTGCTTGCTTGCTGTGATTTCCTATAAGTTTGACTTGATTATATTATGATTTCATGTTAATAGATATGTTGAATCAAGCTAGTATGTTAATTATAGGTATTTGAATCATGCTAAGTAGATCTAGTATGTTTATAGGTGTTTGAATCATGTTAGATAAATCTAGCATGTTGATAGGATTAATTTCCAGATTTTTATAAGCATATGTGATTAGATCCATGTTAGACTTGATAATAATATTTATAAATTGTTTAGATATAATTGGTTTATTGTATGATTGTTACAATGATGCATATTGATCTCTAAAGTTGTTACAAATTGAATTAGACATCAAAAGAACTAGGGTTTACGAACCCAGAAAACCCACACATAGACAGCCTCGTCGGTACCCACCAATACACCGATGTGGGTAGCAACAGGGACTGTTTTATAGTTATAATAGGGCCATCGGCACGCATCGGTACACCGGTGAGGGTACCGATGAAACCCCAGCTCTGTTTTTTGTGCATAAGGCTTTGGGGACTAAACCAATTGGACTAGGTACTTGACCATTGGGCTTGGGGTTGTGACCCCACACCTAATAGGATGATTGCAACTGAGTTTAGACCAAGGGTTGATGTGATTGAACCTTGCTAATGTATGATGTGTTATGTATGCTGTAATTATGATCGATAGTGCATGAGTGTCATTTGTTATGCTTGTGTATACCATGATTATGATTGATTGTGTACGGATAGGATTGTGATGGATTGTACAAGTGTAGTAGGATTGTGATTGATTATGCATGTATGCTTTGCTATGGGGAGGGATTCCTGTGATGGTATCCTAAGGATTATTCGTGTGGATGGGCACACGAATAGCTTCCGAAGGATGTTATCACCGGAGATCCTACCGTTGTGATATGATTGAACTGGTTGACTTGCATGATGTGTAGTACAATTGTGATTAATTGTGTTTGTATGTTGGAAAGGATTCCTGTGATGGTATCCTAATGACTATTCGTTTGTCTAGGCACACAGATAGCTTCCGAAGGGTGCTATCACCGGAGATCCTACTGTTTGTTGGAAAGGATTCTTGTGATGGTATCCTAAGAATTATTCGTGTGTTTTGGCATACGGATAGCTTCCGAAGGGTATTATCACCGGAGATCCTACTGTTAGGATTGGATTAAACTTGTATGATATATATATATATATATAGTGCATGAGTGATTATGATTGACTGTGCATGCTGGTTGGAAAGGATACTTGTGATGATGTTCTAAGGATTATCTGTGTGTGGGCGCATGGGTAATTTTCGAAGAATATTATCACCGGCAATCCTATTGATTGTTTGGTGGTTTTTTTCGGGCAATCGGGCAGCCAACGATTAGATTGTGGGTTTGTTGTTATGGGTAAACGTCCTCTTTGAAGGCCTCTCTGGGTGTTAATCCCTAAATGTACGGAAATAGCAACGGGAATTGAGCCTGAGTAGGTTGAAAGTTGTACGAAATCATACTATACAACATGGGATTAAGAGAGTAGTATTCAGCTGTATTAAAGTGAATAATTTGCAATTGATATGCTTGATAAGAGAGTCTCGTCCAGCTATATTAAAATGGATGCTAAGGTAACTTGGAACCGACTGATCATCAGGAGTAGTATGTGTTGTCTTGTGGATATTGTGCAACTTGTGCTTGTTGCCTCGTTGATATTGTTGATATGATAGTTGGTCACTTGTTGGCATTGTTGAGTGATTGTGATTGACTTGTTGATATTGCTGATATTGACTTTTTAATATTGTTAGCATTGTATGGCTACTGAATTGTTAGAATTGTATGAATATTGTGGATGATATGTAAAGTAACTTATTGACATTGTATGATTATAATAGACTTACTGATATTATGGTTATAGGCTTATTGCTATTATTAACTTGCTGATATTAGGAGAGTATACTGCCTTGTTGCTATTATGATTATTGACTTGCTAATATGGTGAAGTATATGGTATGGACAGGTTAGTATGGTAGAGTGTATAACATGTTGACATTGTGTAGTTAATAAGGATTGTTGTTTGCTGATAGTGAATATGTGATTATGACAATACTATGGTTATGAATTTATAGGATATAGTAGTTGTGATAGTATATGGTTATAATGATAGGCATTGATATAATATTGTGGCTATGATAACATGTGATTATGATGCTAGGATTGATACGATAGTGTGTTGTATATGTTGTATGCATTCCATGTTATTCCATGACAATAATATGTTTTGATGTGATAGCATGTGATTGTATGATCACCATGATGATTGCCATGATATTGTATGTTTGCATGGACTAACGTTGTTCCTTGAGGATGGTTGTATGGTTGTTTCTTACTAGGCATTCCAAGCACACGCAACCTATTATGTTGCAGGTTAAGGTCGATAGACGGATTGCGTAGACTGATGTTGTTTGCTATTGATTGTTGCATTTATAGATTAGAATTCATGTAATAGGGATAGATTAGTGATAATGGATTGTTGTAACTTGTAGGCTCTTATGAAGCCATTGTTTGATTCGAATATGATATATGTATTGCTTTCGCATTCTGATTTATTTTTGGGTTACATGAGACTAAATTTTCGTGTACTATTGGTTTGTTAACCCGAAGGTCCCGCTTCATGATCCATGACAACCTGCATAGGGATTCATCCCATTGGATTCGGAGTGTGATAAAAATACCCAATAAGGTCAATTCCAAGGGTGAAGTGATGGTTCAATGTATCATTGAGCATCAAGTTGATTCCCCGCAGGTAGGTTCGAGCCTTTAGATCAATCTTGACTTTGAAATCCATATTCCAAACCAAATGGCACAAGCCCCATATCATTTACCAAAAATCCAACCCACTGTACCCTAGTAATGGCCTCATCGGCAGAACCACCGGTGTACCGGTGCTTGCCGGTGGGCTGATTACTGTGTAAACTTGGTCCCTGTCAGTAGGCTCACCAGCGTACCGGTGCCTATTGATGGTTGCACCCTGTGAAATGTACAAGCTATTGGTAGGGCCACTGGTGTACCAGTGCCTACTGATTGATCAAACTGTACCCAAAATCATTCCCTATCAGCAGGCTCATCGGTATACCGGTGCCTGCCAATGAATCGCAATCTGGGTATTTGTATGGGTTACGAAAACCCATCTTTTTGGTCTCAAATCCATCCAACTTCAATCCAAAAGCCTTGCAATCATTCAAACAATATACGTGATTCTAAAATATTAAACACTATTTTACACAACAACTAAATCACATGGATATAAATCACAATATGAAATCAATCTTGAACAAATCATGAGATCATAGGAAGATTATACAGCAAGATTTAACTTACCTTGTGATTTCCTTCTAATCTCTGTAACTCCTTCTTCTTCCTTCTCTTCTCTCAGCTGCAAGGGAAAACGGCTAAGGTTTTGAGAATGGTTCTAACTCTCTCTCTCTCTCTTTTCTTATGATTTCTAACTCTCCAAAAGGGTTCTAAAGATAAAGGGAATGGATGGGAGAGGGAAAGGAAACCTCCCCTCAATCTCCTCCCATTACCATTCTAGGCTTCCCACGATTGAAACGCACGACTCATGCTATCAAATTCAAATCCAAATTTTGGTAGTAACCTACTATACCCCCAATAACCAATAATATTGCAATAAGATCCCTACTGGAGATAATTTGTTTTAAAAACTCTCCAAACTCAAATTAGCTTTCAAAACCATATGATTAATTATTAGGAAAAATGTCTGTTAATTTTATAAAATTCTTAATATTAAATTAGGATATTCTCTTAGTGGATTTAGGTCCTTACAGTTCGAACCTATGAAGTAGTAGACATAGTGGAAAATGCTAGGTTCTTACCGATTCTATCTTGGGGCAAGTTGGCATACCAAGCCCTTGCACAACTTATTTATTCCTCAATGATCACTTGCAATGCGAGAAGTATGGTACTTGAGTTTGAAATTCGAAAGAAGAAACACCACTTGAGGGTACCGTTTGTAACCGAGATTTTGGGTTTGACAATGAACCCAAACCTAATCCATTTGCCCTAACCTTTAGGGTCTGATAAAGTAGTCATCACTAATAGGCTTTGTGGGAAGATGGTGAAATGGAGAGATGATGATGCTCTTCCATCCACAGCCATGCTACCCCAATACCGGATTTTGCACAACATCTTTGCATGTAATGTTTACCCCTAAGAGTGGGAACAAGTCACACATGGTTCAGATCATGAACCAACTAACTTTAGGTGAGCAAACCTGCCTTCCAAGCCTCATCATGCAACACATCATCTGATTCGTCTGCAACCCAAGAAAGAGGCATCTACCATTTGCCTGTTTAATGATTGTGCTTGCATTGAGATGGAGACTGCATTCTCCTTTGTCTAGAGAGATGGTTTGAGTTTAGACTTATTCAGATAAAAAGTTGAAGTTGATAGGACTTAGATCACCAATACCTCAAGGAACTGGGAGAAGAGGAGATAGGAGAAAGAAAGGACAACCAGAACAAGAAGAGTTGCCAGAGCAGACATGGAGCTTCCACATCTACAACACCACCTATACTACCTACCATGCATGGAGCATCTACATCCACTGCACCTTCCAGTTTTCCTACCATGCACTACGTGAGGAGGAACATGAGAATGGAGTCCAAGTTGGCATCACTTGAGAGGACCACCCAAGAGATCAGATCTGAAGTTCTAGAAATAAGCAGAGAAGTCCGAGAGCACCACTCACTTTGGGAGAGAACCACGGAGAAGATCATGCAGTACCTACATGATATCACCTCATCTTGTTGTAGGATTGACGACTTGGCTTCAGTGCCAGTGCCAACATCCTCAACACCATCTTTAGTGCCACCACCAGCATCAGCACCTGGAGTAGAGCAACAGCATCAAGATCAAGAGGGACAGGAGGAGAGCAGGGTAGGAGCGTGAGGATTAGAGGAGCAGAAGACAGAAATGGATCCTTATGGGACTGATTGGATTTGTTAAAATGAACTAGTAGTTTTGTGGTATTTTGAAACCATGTGATTGGGTGATGGGCATAGACCCTTGAGTTATGTTAGAAACCTTATATGTGATGTTGGTTGATGGTTTGAATTATTCTATGATGAATGTTTGCTTTCCATATGGTTTTATGGAATGATATATTTAAGTTAAGATTATGTTGTTATTGGCTGCAATGTTTTGTACCAAGTGAAACCATTGTGTATTGGTTGAATGTTGTCATATGTTAAATGCATTGTGCTGGATGATTAATATAGGTGTGATAAAATTATTCCTAAGCTCAAACATTTTTTTACCTTATTTGTACCAAGTGAAACCATTGTGTATTGGTTGAATGTTGTCATATGTTAAATGCATTGTGCTGGATGATTAATATA
>JAUPMG010208724.1:0-23486 GCA_031762675.1 Pachysandra terminalis
GTGTTTGTTGTGGAACATAGTGAGACTATGTGATTGTTGTGATCTTTGTTGTTGTGTCACATGGTGGGACCATGTGTGTGCATGTATGTTTGTTTTTTTTGGAACATGGTTGGACCAAGTAGAATATGTTTAAACATGATGGGATCATGTGGGTAGCATTAACATAGTGGGACTATGGGATTTGTGAACTATTGACTTGTTATAACATGATGTTGTATGGTTTCCATGTGAATAGTGATTTCATATGACGATTGTATTATACATACTGGTATGTGAGATTTAGTACGATGATACATTTAAATACATTTGACTGTGATATTATATGATGAATTGAAATGCATTTAATGAATCGTATTATCATGCATGCACAAAAGTAGATATTGTAGTCTCGTTGGATTTCTCTACTAGGCTTCGGCTGATCCTTATCTCTACAGGTCATCTTGTTTGATTCCTGGCTGGCTGGCGAGGAGACTTCATGTTGAGATATTTTGATATGAGACTTGATACTTTACTTTTATTTGGTTTTGAATTATTTTGGTTTGACCCCTGGAGGGTAGAATTTGTAATAGAGATCTTTTTAGATTTGATTACTTTACAATGTGGATTGTTAGCTCGACTTAGTTTTGGTTAAGCTATGGTTTTAATTTTGAGAGACTCCTGCTGGTTTTTGTATTTTGTTGAGACTCTAATTCAACCAGGTAAGGGTTGATTATGTAGCTGGTTGTCCGTATCCACATGGTCGGTCTGAAGGTCAGTTCATTGGAATCCTCGAGATCCTATATCTCGGATTTGGGGTGTAACAGAGGTGGTATCAGGGCTCTAGGTTTAAGTTTTCTAGGCTTTGGGAAGTCTTAGGGTATGTTGAAAACCTAGGATGAGAACCTAGAAACATGTGAACCTAGGAGCCAATTTTGTGAATTGTGTGAAATATACTTCGATATAGTGTATGAATATAATGTGGATGTTTATATGCTTGTATATTAAAGTATTTGGAGTGCCTTATTTAGACTGTTTGAACTAGGTAGTTCTTGTGAATTACTTGATTTGTGTGAAATTATGTTAAAGTGATCATTGAGTAGTAATTCTGCTATAATTGTATAAATTATTTAATGATTGTTGCATCTAAACTTACGAGTTGGGACTTATTTCTAGGAATTATGTAGGATTCCAATTAAGTTAGATGTCAGTATATGGGTTAGATGTGACATGCTTATACGACCAAGATCAAACACTAACATGCATAATAGTAGAAACAGTATTTAACCGCATCCCCGATATATGACTACATAACGAACTAAAGGGTCTGTAAGAAGGGATAGTACATGAACTTAGATACGAAGTAGGCTAGGTGATAGCTGGATAAGACTATGATGAACAGTCAGTTGAGAATTTCTAGAGAATACCAAACGTTAGTGCATAGGAAGATTTAGGCTGAGAACTCTTTGAATAAAGCACTGGTTCAATGAACCTTAACGAAAATAAATAAAATAAAACATTTATTGAGAAATTCCAGAGAAGGAGATCAATTAATGTTAATTATTTATAATGATAAAATTGCTAAATAAAAATATGTGAGCTATAAAACAAGTATTTAATTTTTTTTGAAATCAGGTTATTTAATTTCTAAACCTTGAAACTGACCCATTAACTTGACCTAATTTTAAATAAAAATATACATGATATTATACGGATATTTATACAAAAATGGTCAAGAATAATTATAGAAAAATTATAAAAAAATTAACTTAAAAATTAATTGAAATTGTGTTCGGTAGGAGTCTCGGCAGATAACCTGACCTACCGAGCTTGCTACCGAATCGTGCCGAGAGATATAAATAAGAAGAAATCAGAACCTAAATTCATTTCTTCTCAAACCTAAAACCCTAAACCATTTCTAGGGCATCTCCAAGCATTCAAGAGCTTCATTCAACTCCATTGGAAGTACTTCTCTCGCCTTCCACATTCGGTAAGAACTCCATCTTCCATACTTTGATTTCTTACCTTCTTAGAATCAATGGCTAAAACAAAGGTAACTCAAGGCCCTCCCAAGAAGAAGGCCAAGGTTACTAAACCTACAATATCTTCTCGGAGATCTCAAGCTCCATTACCTACACAAATCGTAGTATCCAACCCCGAGGGAGAGGATTCACCTCCACCTGGCACTTTGCCAAACCCTAAGACCCAAATCCCAGCCTGAGAAGAACCCGCATCCAATGAGTATGCAGGCCAGAAACTACTCATAGAGAATAGGGTGATTAGATCGATAGTGGCAGACTATAGAGTAGTGGAAAAGCTACAAGCCATAGGATGGGAACCCATCCTAGATTGGGGTGGATTGGCACATCCATCCGTGGTCGTGGACATGTACTCCAAGATCACATCTACGGACCTAGATTCGATGACCATCACCTTCAATTTGTATGGCATCAACAAATTCCTCAACCTGTCTTTGGTTTCAAGAATGATGAGGGTGCTAATGAACAACGCCCCCATGCAACAGTTCTTGACCCTAGCGAGGAAGAGAAAATAGAGATGACCAAAATTATCTGCGGTGGGAGAATGAGGTGGAACGGCGACAACTCTCTGAGCACGCCAAGCTCTTACCCACTTGCCGCATCTTGCACAAGTTGTTCTTCACGAACGTTTACCCTCATTCGGGGAACATTATAGAGCTTACTCCATACATGGCCTCCGTTCTGCACCAGGTGACCCTAGGCACACGACTTTGCCTCCCATCGTTGATCATAGGACATTTCATCTGATATGTGAGGACCCAGAGGAAAGGGGCATTGCCATTCGCATGGCTGATGTGCGTGGTAGGTGAGCACTTGGGGTATGCCGATACCTTCCCCGCAGGCAGGAGAGACCAATCCTCCATTTGGAGCGACGAACCTCCACAGGATGAAATTTCTTGATCAGATCTGAGTGAATCTACCCAGGGCACCAACAGAGATCCGAGAAGAGCCACAGGGCATTCCGTCAAAGTTTTCATCCGGGAGAGTCTTCATCTTCTGCACTACCCCCAGTCACCTTAGAAACCAGGCTGAATACCTTGGAGGAGGAGGTTAAACAAATTCGACAGGAGACATCTAGGCTCCAAGAGACAGTGGAGAGGGCACTTCGCTTTTTCCAAGATATGCTCGCTAGCTGCAAAGCCAATAATGCTGTCTCAACTTCACCACCATCAGCTTCCAGATCCCGCAAGGGACGTTCCTTGTAGTTCTTTTATGTTTTAGTTATCGGTTGCATTTCCATTTGAGTTTTTGTTTCTGTCTTTTTGGATGTAGCCATCTGCGCATAGCAAGACAGTAGAAGAAGAAAAGATAGGACCCTATGTACTTCCTTTTTAATTAATGAAATCTTAAGCTTCAGTTCAAAGTTGAGTTCCTTATATTTTAATTATGCTTATAAGTTTTGAACTACGTATGTGTTAATGATTTCGAGGACGAAATGTCCTAAAGGGGGGGCAGAATGTAGTGACCCATACCCAACTGAAATAATTAAAGATTAAACCCTAATTAATCTACTAATTATACACTGGGAATTTAATGAAAGACACAAAGTAGAATTGGACTAATTAATAATTAAGAAAAACAAAAGGGGCAATTACCTAATTAACTATGAATTTATTATATGGGCTGGACTTCTAATCTAAATGGACTAGAACACTAAAGCAAACGAATTGGGCTCAAAACTCAATTAAAAGTCCAATGGGACTTAAACAGGTAATAAAATTTATTAACAAGGCTAATTAAGGGAGAAATCAATATAATCAAACACACAACTGATTCTCTACTGTTTGAAATTTAAACTAAGCTAATTTGAATTCAAATAAATTTAACTGATAGAGTTCAAGGTGGGTTAGGAGACCTAGAAGCTAGGAGGAGGAGAGATAAATGTTCTCTCTAGGCCATGGGCGTCCAAAACAACAAGGAAGAAGAGAGAGGTGCTAGTTGAGGGTTGCAGAAAAACTAGATAATGAGGAGACCTAGAGGAAAAAAGGAAAAAAAGAAGAAATAGAGGAAAGGAAGAGAAAATCCTAATGTAAGAAGAAGGAGGCTAAAGTGCCTAAGAGGAAGAGAGAAGAAAAAATGGAAGAAAAAGAAAAGGGAGAAGTTTATTGTGGTGAGAGGAAGGAATCTAGGAAACTAAAGAAGAATGAAGAAAGCGAGGACGAAGAAGAGGTTGGCTATGACGGTCATGAAGAAAGCGAGGATGGTGATGAGTGGTTGGAGGACGGGGAAAAAGGTAAGAGAACCTTGACCAAACAGCTTCTGAAGAGAAGAGAGCATATCGATGAAGGCCGATAATAGGCTGGATTAGAGACCCGAAAAACAAGGTAAGGATTCCTGCATTTCTACGGTAACTATCTTTATGTATCTTTCAATACTATAGATATAGATGGAATGCATGTTCTTGATGGTGAAACCATGTTAGATCAAAGATCTAGAGAAAGTAGAAAGCATGGAAGCAATGTCTTTTGTTTGATGATTTACATGCTAGATCTATGATGCTGTGTATTTCAGTGTTTTGTATGTTCTTATGGATCATCTTTTAAGTTCTTAGATCTATAGTTAATTGTTGATGGATTCACTTGTTTAGATCTATAGAATAAATTAGCTCTTGTGTATATGATGGTTGGATCATATGAACGTGTTTTAGAGACTGAAATATGAAAGTTAGAAACATAGAAAAGCTTAGTTTTGAGCATAGGCACGAAGCCCTAGAAGAAAACACAGGAAATTGGCTAAATTTGATGTTCGGTATGAATCTCGGCAACAACGAAACACCTAGCGAAAATCCCCATAAAATCAATCATTCTACACTTGCTACCGAGAAGCTCGGCAGGAGTCTCGGCAGCTACCGAGGTCCAAATGGGCCCAAATTTTAGGGAAAGATTACATAGTGAGTTGTGCACATGCCCACATAGTTGGTTTGTGTGCAAAAGACTTAGAATTGGTTGAATCCTGAAAAGTGGAGGAGAAGGTCTTAAATTAAGGATTATTGAACTGAATTGAATAGAATGTGAGGTGATATCGAATTAAGTGACTTGGATATGATCATAGGATCAGTAAGATTAGAAATGGTCACGTAGGACTTGATTGGTTGAATGGTGCTTATGGCATCTAATGTTGACTCATGTTTGACTTATGTTGACTCTGTATGACTTGTGTGTGTGACCTTGATGATGATTGACGTGTATGTTTAATAAGGGTACTGTGAGTATTCATGACTGTGAATGTTGTTTGTGTTTGTGTGACTTGAATTTGTGATCTGGATGGGTAAGCTTCCACCATGGGTGAAAGTACCTAAAGGAAAGGCATGGTAAGGGTGTATTCCACCATGGGTGAAAGTCCCTAAAGGGAAGGTTTATACAGGTGTTATTCCACTGGGGGTGCAAGTCCCTAAAGGAAAGGTTTGGTTACAAGTGAGCTTCTACCATGGGTGCAAGTCCCTAAACGGAATGTGAGTATACTAGTGTATTCCACAGTGAGTGAAAGTCTCTGAAGGAATAGGAATGGTGGCTTTCCTCCGTGGGTGCAAGTCCCTTAAAGAATGGGTTACTGATACAGGTGTCTGTCCACCGTGGGTGCAAGTCCCTAAAGGAATGGTACGGGTGGCTTCCTCCGTGGGTGAAACTCCCTAAAAGAATGGCGTGCTACTGGTGTATTCCACCATGAGTGGAAGTCTCTTAAGGAATAAGAATGATGGTTTCTACCGTGGGTGCAAGTCCCTGAAATGATAGGTGGTATGGTCATGAGTTTGTATGAGCACGTAATTGAGCTAGACCTAGTTACACGTTGCATTGCATTCCACCTCATTTCACTTCATACTTGCATCATACTTTACATTGCATTGCACATGTGTTTAAGTTGATTGTGGTGCATATTCATTATGACATGCTTGAATTGTTTGTGATTGTGATTGAGTTACTGGTCGTAGCAATGTGAGACCTTGTGGTTACTGGTCGTAGCAAGGTGGGACCTTTTGGTTACTGGTCATGGCATGGTGGGACCATGTAGTGTTTGTTTATGTGTTGATTGGTTGTAGCAATGTAGGACCATGTGGTGTTTGTTTATCTGTTTGATTGGTCATAGCATGGTGGGACCATGTAGTGTTTGTTGTGGAACATAGTGAGACTATGTGATTGTTGTGATCTTTGTTGTTGTGTCACATGGTGGGACCATGTGTATGCATGTATGTCTGTTTTGTTTGGAACATGGTTGGACCAAGTAGAATATGTTTAAACATGATGGAATCATGTGGGTAGCATTAACATAGTGGGACTATGGGATTTGTGAACTATTGACTTGTTATAACATGATGTTGTATGGCTTCCATGTGAATAGTGATTTCATATGACGATTGTATTATACATACTGGTATGTGAGATTTAGTACGATGATACGTTTAAATACATTTGACTGTGATATTATATGATGAATTGAAATGCATGTAATGAATCGTACTATCATGCATGCACAAAAGTAGATATTGTAGTCTCGTTGGATTTCTCTACTAGGCTTCGATTGATCCTTATCTCTACAGGTCATCTTGTTTGATTCCTGGCTGGCTGGCGAGGAGACTTCCTGTTGAGATGTTTTGATATGAGACTTGATACTTTACTTTTATTTGGTTTTGAATTATTTTGGTGAACTAGGAGGGCAGAATTTGTAATAGAGATCTTTTTAGATTTGATTACTTTATTTGTGGGTTTGTGCTCAACTTAGTTTTGGTTGAGCTATGGTTTTAATTTTGAGAGACTGTTGCTAGTGTTTATATTCAGTTGAGACTTTGATTCAACCAGGTAAGGGTTTATATTGTGGCTGGTTATCTGTATCCACGTGGTGGGTCCGAAGGTCAATTCCTTGGAATCCTCAAGATCCCATATCTCGGATTTGGGGCGTGACAGGATGACTGTTTGATTGACTTACTGGGCATTCAAAGCTCACGCAACTTCTCATGTTGCACGATGAGAAAGCTGATGGACTAGGAATCACTTTGCATTTGATTGGATTCTTGCTGCTGCATATTTTAATGTTTATTACTTTATCTAGATTAGGGTTTTGATAAACATTGAGTTGTAATAGCATTAGTTAGTTTTATACTTTAGTTTATACACTTTTTGGGGGTCATGACTCAACTGAAATCGTAGACTATTAATTGGATTATATGTTTTATTTTAGCTTCCGCAAATTCTGATCAATAAAGGCATTTGCATATTTTTATTACTTGTTGTTTTGGTATGGCAATCTGTGTTTCCGCAATGGAACCTGAAGGTTGCACTTCAAGATTGGTGCAGTCCCGAATAGGGAATTTTGTTACATATTTGGGGGTGTGACAATATCAACCACATGGAACACCAAAGTGATCCTCGCAGGTAGGTTCAAGCCTTCAGATCAATCTTTGATTCCATGAATCATGCCACAAGTCAAATGGCACAATTTCCAATTCAAAATCCGCAAAACTCCACACTGATGATCCATCGGTAGGCACACCGGTGTACCGGTGCCAACCGATGGGTCACTCTTGCCTGACAAACAGTCCCTGTCGACAAGCTCACCGGTGTACCTGTGCTTGCCGGTGGGGACTCTACTGTGCATTCTTAATCCCTGTTGGAAGGCTCACCAGTGTACCGATGCCTGCCGATGGGTCGCGAACAAGGTACTTTTCTGAGTTTCCAAAACCCAACTTTTGATACCAATTTCAACTATCATCTATTCCAATGCTCCCTAATCATCATATCATCCATATTAAACAATTTAAACCATGCTCAACATCATTTTACACAACAATTAAGATCAACATGCATTGAAATCAAAATGATCATAACCAAGATTAATCATGTTTGAAATCAATGTAAATCTAAAAGAAATCAACATAGTGTCATAAGAGAACTATACAGTAAGATTCTCTACTTGTGATTAGTGATAGGAATTTGATTGTTCTTCCTCCTCTCTTCTTCCTTCCTCCTCTTCTTCTATTCTTCTTTCTTTCCACTATAAGGGAAAAGATCTAGGGCTTAGGTTTCTAAATCTGAGTTGTCTCCCTTTTTTTCTCTCAATTTCTCTTCTCAAAGCTTAACGAAACTCCAAAATGATTCTGGAGTTATAGAGAAAGTGTGGGAAGTGAGTATGGAAACATTGCCATTTCTCCTTCCATTACCAGCCCACGATCCCACATACGAAGGGATGTGTACATATTCAAATGTAATTTCCATAAATAACTCATTTAATCCCATTTTCATATTAATTACACTAAAACCCCCCAAATTAGGTTATTACTATTAAAACAACCCTTAAAGTTGTAATTAATTAAATAAACATCCTTTTAGTGGATTTAGGTCCTTACAACCTACCTCCTTAATCCGTGAAAAGCTGTGGATAGGGCTCCCAGATTTCCTATTCCAACACCCACGAGGCTTCAAACTTGTCGTGATGACCCCACTGAATCCTCACTAAAGGTATTGTCTTAGTCCTCAAGACTTGCTCCTTTCGGTCAAAAATCTGCATCGGCTGCTCTACATAGGACACATCCTCTCGAAGTTGCAACTGGCTCCAATCCAACACATGTGACAGATCAGGTTCATACTTCTGCAACAATGATACATGGAATACATCATGCATTGCTGAAAATTGTAGAGGTAAGGCAACTTTGTATGCTACACATCCAATGCGCTCCAACTCCTCGAAGGGTCCGTCATATCGTGGAGCTAACTTCCCTTTCTTGCCAAAGCGCATCACGCCCTTCATGGGGGATACCTTCAAGAACACGTGATCGCCAACCGCGAACTCTAGGTTTCTCCTCCTCCGATCTGTGAAACTCTTTTGTCTACTCCGCACTGACTTCAATCTCTCATGAATTAGCTTCACCTTACCTGTGGTCTCTTGAACAGGCTTAGGTCCAAGAACACTGGCCTCTCCGACTTCTGGCCAACAAACTGGTGAACGACACGGTCTACCGTACAACTCCTCAAATGGAACCATGCCAATGCTTAAATGATAGCTGTAATTGTAAGAAAACTCTACCAGAGGTAGGTGTTCTCCCCAACTACTACCGAAGGCCATCATGCATGCTCCTAACATGTCCTCCAGTACTTGGTTCACTCTCTTTGTCTGGCAATCTGTCTGCGGGTGATACGCCGTACTGAAGTCCAACTGCGTTCCTATGGCTTTCTACAACCCTTCTCAAAATATGGATGTAAACAGAGAACCACAATCTGAAAGCATATTCACTAGTAGCGTACAATCTCTTGAACATACAATCTTGCAATCTCCTCGGCTGAAGCTGAAACTCTCACAGGTAAGAAATGAGCTGATTTTGTTAATCGATCCCGACCACCCAAATCGAGTCAATGCTACCTTTTGTCTTGGGCAAACCGACTACGAAGTCTATAGTAATGCACTCCCATTTCCACTTTGCTATAGGTAAAGGCTGTAATAGTCCTGATGATCTCATATGCTCAGCCTTTACCTGCTATCACATGAGACATTGCGCCCCAAACTGAGCAATCTCTTTCTTCATTCCCGACCACCAGAAGTTCACACGTAAGTCCCGATACATCTTGGTACTTCCAAGATGAATGGAATACAGTGACTTGTGTGACTCCTCTAAGATCTCTCTCCTTATATCCTAATCAACCGGAACACGAAGATGAATCTGGTATCTAATTAGTCCATCTGGGTGCACCCCCCACTCAAGCTTCCCGTCATCCGCTGCTAGTAACTGAAGGTCCTGGTCATTCTTTTGACTAGTCGCGATCCAATGTTCTAAGGAAGGTCTGTCAACTAGACTGAAAAGATAACCACTACGATGTTGATCCACTGACTGTACTCCCAGGTCTACTATGGTCTCCTGGAGTTTCCACTCTTGCCGCATCAACTGAGCTAGCACCCCACGTGGTCTACGGCTCAATGCGTCAGCTACAACATTCGTCTTCCCAGGATGATAGTGGAGGGTAGAGATGTAGTCATTAACAAGATCTAGCCATCTCCTTTAGCGCATGTTCAGATCCTTCTGCGTGAAAATGTATTCTAGAATCTTGTGATCTAGAAACAACTCAAACTCTTCTCCATACAAGTAATGTCTCCATAGTTTCAGAGAAAATACGACTGCGGCCAACTCGAGATCATGAGTAGGATAGTTGCACTCATGAGTCTTAAGTTCTCGTGATGCGTGAGCTACTACACGACCATCCTGCATAAGCACTGCACCCAAGCCTTGCAATGATGCATCCATGTAGACCTCCATCTTCTATCCAGCGATAGGTACAAATAGAACTGGTGCTAAGGTCAATCTCATCTTGAGTTTCTCGAAAGCCAAATCACACTACTCATCCTAGATGAATTTCGCCTCCTTCCTTGTCAAGCAAGTCAACGGTGCTGCAATAGCGGAAAATCCCTCGATCCTATAGTAGCCCGCAAGACCAAGGAAGCTCCTGATCTCCGATGCGTTCTTCGATCATTCCTGTAGTAACCTGGACCCAACTGGAATATTATAGATTAAATCCAAACTAATCAAATAATTACACATCGGGGATTTAATGAAAGACCCGGAGTAGAATTGAACTAATTAAGAATTAGGGAAAACAATGGGGCAATTACCTAATTAACTAAGAATTAACATTACTGGGATGGACTTTTATCTAATTAGACTAGAACACATAAGTAATCGAATTGGGCTCAAAACCCAATAAGAAGTCCAATAGGACTTAAATAAGTAATTAAAATTAAGGGCAAGGTTAATCAAGGAAACATTAACGCAAACAATCACATGATTGATTCTTCTAATATCAAATTCAAATTTGAATTCTAATAACTAAACAGATAGAGTTCAACTAAGTTAGGATACCTAGAAGCTAGGTGGAGGAGAGAATCTCTATAGGCTGGACATCCAAAATACGAGTAGAGAAGAGAAGGTCTAGTTAGATTTTGCATAACAAGGAAGATGAGGAGACCAAGGGGAAAGAAGGAAAAATAAGAAATAAAGGAAAAGAAGAGAAAATCATACTGTAGGAAGAAGAAGGCTAGAGAAGCCAAGAGGAAGATATAGAAAGAAAGGGAAGAAAAAGGTTTACTGCAAGAGGAAAAGATCCAGGAAGCATAAGAAGAAGGAAGAGAGTGAGGATGAAGAAGAGGTTTGTTATGATGGTCATGAGGAGAGCGAGGATGAGGACGGTAGCAAAGGAGAAGACAAAGGTAGGAAAACGCTGATTAAACAACTATTGAAAAGAAGGGAGAAGCTCGATGAAGACCTACACTAGGTTGGATTAGAGTCCCACCAAAAGAAGAAGATACGGATTCCTTCGATCTTACGGTGGTCACGTTTATGCATCGTTTCAATGCTATAGATATAGACTTGATGCATGATCAATGAATGTGAAGCATGTTAGGCTAGAAATCTAGTAGAACTAAAATGAATGAAATCCATGATGATTGTTGGTTCATTAACATGCTAAAACTTATGTTTACTGTATTTTCAGTGTTCTTATATGTTCATATGGATCATATGTAAATTCTGAGATTTGTATTATCATGTTGGTTGATTTGATGGTTTAGATCTGTAGTATAAACTGAGTTTTTATATATATGAAGTAATGATCATACATACATTATTTAGAGATTGAAAATGGAGGTTTATGACCTTAGAAACTAATATTTGAGTTATAGGCACGAAGCCCTAGGTGAAAAACCTAGATCTGAGTTAAATTTTACATTCGGTAGGAGTCTTAGTAGATACCGAGACATCTACCAAAAAGGTCATGGACACTCAAGACAATCTATCGAGCCTCGGTAGATGACCTACCGAGAATTTTGGCAGGACCCTCGGCAGGTATCGAGGATCTACCGATCGCCAAATGGGGCCAAAATTTGAGGGAAGATCCCTAGATAAGTTGTACACATGCCTATGTAGTTGTTTTGTGTGCAAAAGGAGTAGATTTGATCGAATGTTGAAAAGTATAGAGGAAGGTCCTAAATTCAGGAATATAGGGTTGTTTTGGATGGAACATGAGGTTATATTGACTCTAATGAATTGGATATGATTATAGGACCACCAGGAATGATTAGAATGAATAGAAATTTTTTGCATAGGAATTTGCTTGGTTTGAGTGGTGCTTATTGCATCCACTGTTTGACTTGTGTTTGACTACGAGGATAGTGATTTGTATGTTGTTTGAGGGTACTGTGAGTGTCCACAATTATGAATGTTGTTTGTGATTGAATGGCTTGTATGAATTGTGTATTGATCTTGGATAGGTGTATCTCCACCATGGGTGAAAGTCCCTAAAGGAAAGGCATGGTATGGGTGTGTTTCCACCGTGGGTGAAAGTCCCTAGAGGAAAGGTTTGTACAGGTGCATTTCCACAGTGGGTGCATGTCCCAAAAGGAAAGGTCTGGTTACAAGTGAGCTTCCACCGTGGGCGAAAGTCCCCAAACGGAATTTTATTATATTGGCGTATTCCACAATATGTGTAAGTCTCTTAAGGAATAAGAATGGTAACATTCCACCATGGTGCAAGCGGTTACTGATACAGGTGTGTTTCCACCGTGGGTGCAAGTCCCTAAAGGAATTGTACAGGTGGCTTCCTCCGTTAGTGAAAGTCTCTAAAAGAATGGTTGTTACTGGTGTATTCTACCGTGAGTGCAAGACTCATAAAGAATAGGAATGGTGGCTTCTACGGTGGGTACAAGTCCCTAAAAAGATGGATCGTATGGTCATGAGTTGGATTTAACACGTGATTGGGCTAGGCCGGATTATCCCCGCATTACATTGCACTTCATTTTATCTCACTTCATAATTGCATCATACACCTGCAGTGCATTGCACATGTTGATTGAGTTGATTGTAGTGCATTATCATTTGTGACTTGTTTGTGTTTGTGATTGGCTCACATTGGCCATAGCAAGGAGGGACCTTGTGGTTGTTTGGTCGTAGCATGGTGGGACCATGTGGTGATTGGCCGTAGCATGGTGCGACCATGTGGATATTGTTTGTGAATATAGTAAGACTGTGTGATTGATGTGATACTTGTATGCTTGTGTTGCATATTAGGACCATGTGTATGTGTAACAACTAGAAAATTTAAAACTTTAAATGAAGGTTAAAATGGTAATTAAATAGAACTTAATTAAGTTTAAAACAACTATAAGTAAATAAAGCTAAATCTATATAGTTAAAGTATTAAGAAGCTAATTATTAATCTATGTAAATGATGAAATAACTACAAGCCTAATTGATAAGTTAAAATATGAATCTAATAAGTAATAATTAAGCCAAACAGGACCCATATACATTATTTCGAAATCCCTAAATTAAGATAACCTAATTATGGTTTAATTCATACACTTAAGTAATTTAATGAACTAATAAGGATTATAAACTAAAAATAATATAATTCAAACCATTAATTAACTTAGTCAAACTCCAGATTTCTGTCAAGGTCTAAACCAGATATATATATATAATAAAGTTAACCATAGAAATAATAATAAGGCTAAATAATAACCCTAAGTTAACATTAACCAAATATTAAACCTTATCTAGAAGCTATTTAAATAAGAATCCTAGAAGGACTAGAATCCATAACTCCTTATAACTTTATAACTGATAAAGATAAAGCATTCTCCAAAGATCTTAATAAATATATACCTTAACTAAAGGATTTAAAACACCTATTGAAGTTAAAATTCGTGGAGAAGCATTGGCATGAGAAGATCAAACCCATAAATTACTAAGAAGAAGAAGAATGAAATCTAGAGGAAAACAGCAGCATACCTTGTGATTTTTCTTTCATTATCTTGCATATTTAATCTTATTTCAATGTTGTGACCAAGAGAAATTATGTTTTGATGTTAATAATCTCTTTCCCATGATCCTATCAACATATCAAGTGATTAATAATCAAACCTAGATTTCTGTACACGGTCTTGCATAAACGAAGAGGTAAAACCCAGAAAATTGAGTATAGGAAAACCAAGAAACCCTTTTGAGATATTAAAAACCCAAACCAATGCCTTAGATCATGATTTCGAAGCATTCCTTATTTATAGGACCTTTGTGGAAGAAATCCCAATCGAATTCAAGAAAGAATCAACTTCGGCGACTACGACCGATGCATCGAGTATACGCCGAGTACTCACCGACCCTCATTTCAATGCGCCGTCTACGCGCCGAGTCCTATATCTTGTGAAATTACTTGCAGGTGTTCACGCCGAGCCCTAACTCGATGCACCGAGTACGCGCCGAGTGTTATAGTAGATTATTTAGGTCCCTGGTTTTGGCACCCACCCATATTTCGATGCGCTGAAACATGCGCCAAGCTCTGTTTGACAAAACCCAGCAAAACTCATTGAACCATACCACCTAGCGACCTAAAACATGAGCTGATATACTCGTCGAGCATGTCCTGAGAGCCATATGACCTATTTATGAACCCTAAACTCTTGGACACTTAAAGTAGACTTATCCTAATTGAATTACTAAGTTTTTTAGACCCCTGAAATAAACCTAAAGACTTGAGAACATTCTAACCAACTTCCTACCAAATTTAAATTTAGTTCAAGCAATTAGAACCATGGATTTGGAAGTGAGGACTTAAGAGATTAGACTTCTAACATACCAGCAGTACCATACCCTCAATATATGAATGTTTAGGTACAGAAATTGAATAAAATAACTCAACGGCTATGTTTTACCATTAAATATGTGATTATGTATAATATAGTGCTTATTTGATTGGAATGTCTTACTTATTATGGTTATAGATATTTATTATTAACCTTATCATAATTAACGTGAGTATATGGATATTCTTGCATGAGATATGGACTTATATATTAATTATTTGAATCATAAGAATGTGCTCATGTCTTTGCTCATATGAATATATGCCTATGAGATATTGTTGTGTTAATTAAATGATTTAAATTATGAGTTGCATTATGGATTACACGGCTGTGATAGCAAGGTCTTACGCCCCAAGCCTTTGATGGGATCAAATTACACTAAAACTTGACTAATTTACCCATTTTGATCTACGGTTGGACTATGTGATATTATTATGTGATGAGGGACTAAACATCCCAATATACCAATTTATTTGTTTACTCCCAAGGTGAGGGCAATAAATCCTTGCATGGTGAACCCAACAAACTTGTAGAAAGATGATAGGTGAGGGAAAGTTCATAATGTAAGGCCCAATATCTGAATTATAAACCCATCTGTTAGTTGTTAATCTGTAAGATTCCTTGAGGAATTGACAATTGGAATTCATTGGAGTATTACCCTTGATCACAAATAAGGTGAGGGGATTGTGCCCTCTAGGTCGAAGCCCCGTAGAACTATGATGCGCACATAGAATATCTTAACTTGAAAGTGTCCCTTAATGGGGGGGATGGTTTGAGAAGACATCTTGCTCAAGGTATGATCAATCATGTGGGAACTTACAATATTAACATACTTAACAACACATGCATTGCATCTTGTTTGTGCACATTATGGTGAGTGTCTTGTGTACGATGCACTTGATGTGATTTTGCATATAGAATTAGGATTTGTGATGTGGACCATTATTTCATATACCAAAGTGAGATTGGGAGAGAAACACTAATTATTTCTTTTCTGTTATATTCATCAATATATACCATATAATTTCCAGAATTATATCTATTTTATCTATCTTACTGTTTTTATCTCGCAACATTGGGGTATGAGTAAATACCTTATTTTGAAGGACTACTCATCCGGGCTTTCTAGATTACGTATGTTTATTTATATTTTTCAGGACTCCAGTAGCATAAGGAGAGCATGGGATGGGACTAGAATTGAAGAAACAGTAGATAGGATATTGTAGTAGTTTTTATTTATAGATTCATTAAGTCAGTTGTAGTAAGACCAGATTAATTATTTTTACTTAAGTATACTTAAAACTGTTATTGTTTACTTCCGCTTATGTTTTGATTATTTCTTTCCACTCCCATGTTTTATTGGGGTGAGAGTTACATACTTTACTATTGGGAATATCGATGGTCTCAATGGTTTAGGATGTGACAAAAGTGGTATCAGAGCCTAAGTTTTAGTAACCTAAGTAAAAAGAAAAATTAAAAGACTCTTAGGACTTAAACTTTAGGAATAAGTATTGGAAGATTAAGCTATAAATATTAAGATTTTAAGTGGGAAAAACAGGAATCAGATATAATTAGGTTGTGAGTTGTCAGGCATTAGAACTTCTGTTTGAGCATCCTTACTGGGGAATCCGGATAAACAATTGGGAATAGGAAGTACAACTATTTCAGAAAGTTTAATGGCTTAAACCACTAGGATGAAGTCTTTGCTAAGTATACTGAGTTATCATATTATTAAAGGGTATGATAATCAAAGGCTTATGATTACAGAATGAAATATGTCAGAAGTACTTAGAACACTAATACTAGCTGATTTTCAGAAAGTTTAAGCCAATGTAGTTGCAAATACATTGAACTAAGAATTTTTGAGAATTAGATAAGAATTAGATTTTTATATTAATTAAAAAGGAATATTATATTTATAAAAATATAGCAATTAATATTAAGTTATAAAAACCTTATATAAGACACCAAGATAACTATTTGGATCTTAGTCTGATTTTGAAAGTAGTATTCATATCAGACCCAGACCCAAATTTTAGTGAGTTTAAAATTCACTTAATCTGGGCTAAAATTTTGGAATGGATTGTTGTGTATCGTGAGTAATTAAGTTTATTTTAAATTTTAACCTTAAAAAGATTTATTTCTTACTGGTTTATGACCTCGGCGAGTAGGTCGGTGAGTACTCGATGCGCAGAAATACGGCTGAGTCATAAACCAAGTCATAAAAATTGGGACTTTTAGGGCTTTTTACGTAGTGTTTATACTCCTCCTTCTAAGGCAACCATTCCTAAAGCATTTCCAACACTTTCCAAGGGTTTTTCATCCTCTTCAACTCCAAACAAGATCAAGGTAAATTCCATCTCTTTCTTTTCAATTTTTCTAAGTTCCAAACCCTAGGAACTTCTTGTTGACTACCCAAATTAACCTTTCTTAAACAAAACCCTACCCAAAATGCCTAGAGATAAGCATACCCTACGACCCTCAAAAAGGCCTAGACCTGTTACTAGAGCATCTACATCTACTAGTGCTCCACCACCTAAACCCACACCTCAAGCACCTCAAGCACCCGAAGAAACTCAAACCCAAACCCCTACTACTTCAAAACCCCGAAAGCCTAGCCTTTATCACAATAGAGGCATCCTTTTAGAGAGGTCGGTTGTACATGTGGAGACCTATAAGATTTATGATATTCTCGAAACCATAAACTGGCATCGCATCCTAGACTGGGGTAGTAAGGCCTATGGGAATATCACTGAACGTATGTACGACTGTCACTGACACCAATGCAGATACCGTGACCATAGTTTTCACCATCCAAGGTGAAAATACATTCTTGACCGCCAACTCATTTCTCATATCCTGAAAGTACCTATGAATGGTGATCTGAATGTTATTCCTTAACTTGAGTTTTCTGATAGAGTTAAGGTAACCCAAGCCTTGTGTGGAACTTACAAGAGTTGGAACCTGAAAACTCTCTAACCTCCACCAAACTTCTTCCTTCATATCGTATCCTCCATTGCATCTTTTTGAAGAATGTCTACCCTAGGACCGGGAATTCATCCGAACTTACTTCATTGATGGTCCAAGTCCTTTTTATTGTGGCTTCTGGCCAAAAGCTCTGCCTTCCCTCCCTCATCATCAATCACAATATTAAGTTTGTTCGCCACGGCCGAAAGAAAGGTAAACTTCCCTTCCTTTGCCTTATGTGTGTTGTTATGGAACACTGGGGATTCACTACTTCACGTCCTAAAAATCCCAAGACAATAAAGCCCTTCAGCCAGACCCAGCTTGCACACATGAAACTTCCTAGATATCCTCCACCGGGTCAAGTACAGCTTTACAACCAAAATGAAGAAGAAGAAGAACACCAAGATGGAGAAGGAGCAGAACAAGAAGAAGAAGAAGCAAGAGAGCTCAATGAAGAGGAGCAGCAGCCTGGGGAGAATTTTGAAGACCAGCCTAAGGTTCAGACTGAACAGCAGCCTGATTTCCAGACTGAGGACCTACCTAACCAACCTCAGCCCCCTAAAGCAGCACCATCAGTTCCTGGACCCTCCACCTCTGTACCTGCACCGGGTTCCTCCAGCCATCATTACACCCGAAGGGACAGAAGCTTGGATGCTCGTCTAGCGGCCATTAAGCGGACTAACATTCAAACCCCAAAAGTACATCAACCATGAACTCTAGAACAACAGTGAAGAATTGAGGAAGACTCGAAAGGAAATGTCCAAGCATCACAAGACCGTGAACAAGACCTTCAAGTTCTTCCACACCTTCTTCAGTAGAAGCAAAGCGAGGGTGTTCATTCCTCCTATTGATGTTATTTCACCATATGCTATACTAGTGTCATCTTCATCATCATCATCTAAGGACTATGATGCCTCTTAGGCATTTGTTTAGAAGGTTTGTTTATTTTGTTGATTGTAATGTCTTACGACTTTTTGGATGTGTAAAATGTCTCTTGATATTGTCTTTTGATCTACTGTGATTATGACTTTTCTTCGATGAAATGGGTTGTGAATGAAAGTTGATCTTTTAATTGGATAACTACTGTTTTCACAATGTGTTGAATTAATGTTGTTCATGAAACTAATTTAAGAATTAACTTTAATTAAAAGATTCTTAGAAACCAACTCTTTCCAAACTAAAATTCACTTAAGTTAGAACTCCAAAATTGTAGGACACCTAGAGGAATTTGAAGGCCGAAACTGTTCTAAGGTGGATAGAGTGTAACAACTAGAAAATTTAAAACTTTAAATCAAGGTTAAAATGGTAATTAAATAGAACTTAATTAAGATTAAAACAACTATAAGTAAATAAAGCTAAATCTATATAGTTAAAGTATTAAGAAGCTAATTAATAAGCTATGTAAATGATGAAATAACTACAAGCCTAATTGATAAGTTATAATCCGAATCTAATAAGTAATAATTAAGCCAAACAGGACCCATATACATTACTTCAAATTCCCTAAATTAATATAACCTAATTATGGTTTAATTCATACACTTAAGTATTTTAATGAACTAATAAGGATTATAAAACTAAAAATAATATAATTCGAACCATTAGTTGACTTAGTCAAACTCCCGATTTCTGTCTAGGTCTAAACCAGATATATATATATATAGAAATAATAAAGTTAACCATAGAAATAATAATAAGGCTAAATAATAACCCTAAGTTAACAATAACCAAATATTAATCCTTATCTTGAAGCTATTTAAATAAGAATCCTAGAAGGACTAGAATCCAGAACTCCTTATAACTTTTAACTGATAAAGATAAAGCATTATCCATAAATCTTAACAAATATATACCTTAACTAAAGGATCTAAAAAGCCTATTGAAGATAAAATTCATGGAGAAGCATTGGCAAGAGAATATCAAACCCAGAAATTACTAAGAAGAAGGAGAATGAAATCTAATGGAAATCAGCAGCATACCTTGTGAGTTTTCTTTCATTATCTTGAGTATTTCCTCTTATTCCAATGTTGTGGCCATGGGAAATTATGTTTTGATGTTAATAATCCCTTTCCCATTATCCTATCAACATATCAGGTGATTAATAATCAAACCCAGAGTTCTATACATAGTCTTGCATAAACAATGAGGTAAAACCCAGAAAATTGAGTATTGGAAAACCAAGAAAACCTTTTGAGATATTAAAAACCCAAACCAATGCCTAAGATCATGATTTCGAAGCATTCCAGAATTATAGGACCTTTATGGAAGAAATCCCAATGGAATTCAAGACAAAATCAACTTCGGCGACTACAACCAATGCATTAAGTATTCGCCGAGTACTCGCCGAACCTCATTTCGATGCGCCGTCTACGCGCCGAGTCCTATATCTTGTTAAATTACTTGTTGGTTTTCACGCCGAGCCCTAACTCAGTGCACCGAGTACGCACCAAGTGTTATAGTAGATTATTTAGACCCCTGGTTTTGGCCGACCCATATTTCGATGCGTCGATACATGCGCTGAGCTCTATTTGACTAAACCCAGTAAAACTCATTGAACCATACCACCCAGCAACCTGAAACATGAGCCGATATACTCGCCGAGCATGTCCTGAGAGCCATATGACCTATTTATGAACCCTAAACTCTTGGACACTTAAAGTAGACTTATCCTAAATTAAATTCCAGTAACATAAGGAGAGCATGGTATGGAACTAGAATTGAAGAAACAGTAGATAGGATATTGTAGTAGTTTTTATTTATAGATTCATTAAGTCTGTTGTAGTAAGACCAGATTAATTATTTTTACGTAAGTATACCTAAAACTATTATTGTTTACTTCCGCTTATGTTTTGATTATTTCTTTCCACTCTCGTGTTTTATTGGGGTGAGAGTTACATACTTTACTATTGGGAATATCGATGGTCTCAATGGTTTAGGATGTGACAAAAGTGGTATCAGAGCCTAAGTTTTAGTAAACTTAAGTAAAAAAGAAAAATTACTCTTAGATCTTAAACTTTAGGAATAAGTATAAGAAGATTAAGCTATAAATATTAACATTTTAAATGGGAAAAAGGGGAACTAGATATAATTAGGTTGTGAGTTGTGAGGCATTAGTACTTCGGTTTGAGCATCCTTACTGGGGAATCCGAATAAACAATTGGGAATAGGAAGTACAACTATTTCTGAAAGTTTGAATGCTGAAACCCCTAGGATGAAGTCTTTGCTAAGTATACTAGGTTATCATATTATTAAAGGGTATGATAATAAAAGGCATATGATTGCTGAATGAAATACTTCAGAAGTACTTAGAACACTAATACTAGCTGATTTCAGAAATTTAAAGTCAATGTAATTCCAAATACATTGAACTAAGATTTTTTGAGAATTAGATAGGAATTAGATTTTTATATTCAATAAAAAGGAATAATATATTTATAAAATATAGCAATTGATATTAAGTTATAAAAACCTTATATAAGACACCAAGATAATTATTTGGATCTTAGTCTGATTTTGAAAGTAGTATTCATATCAAACCCAAGTTCTTCCACACCTTCTTCGGTAGCAGCAAGGCGGGAGAGGTCTTTCCTCCTATTGATGTTATTCCACCATCTGCTATACCAGTGTCATCTTCTTCAGCATCATCATCTGAGGACTCTGATGCCTCTTAGGCATTTATTTAGAATGTTTGTTTACTTTGTTGATTGTAATGTTTTAAGACTTTTTGCATGTGTAGAATGTCACTTGATACTGTCTTTTGATGCACTATGATTATGACTTTTCTTTGATGAAATGGGTTGTGAATTGAAGCTGATCTTTTAATTTGATAACTACAGTTTTCGCAATGTGTTGAATTAATGTTGTTCATGAAACTAATTTTAGAATTTAACTTAAATTAAAATATTCTTGGAAACCAACTCTTTCCAAACTAAAATTCACTTAAGTTAGAACTCCAAAATAGTAGGACACCTGGAGTAATTTTGAGGACAAAATTGTTCTAAGGTGGATAGAGTGTAACAACTGGAAAATTTAAAACTTTAAATCAAGGTTAAAATGATAATTAAATAGAACTTAACTAATATTAAGACAACTATAAGTAAATAAAGCTAAATCTATATAGTTAAAGTATTAAGAAGCTAATTAATAAGCTATGTAAATGATGAAATAACTACAAGCCTAATTGATAAGTTATAATCTGAATCTGATATGTAATAATTAAGCCAAACAGGACCCATATACATTATTTCGAAATCCCTAAATTAAGATAACCTAATTATGGTTTAATTCATACACTTAAGTAATTTAATGAACTAATAAGGATTATAAACTAAAAATAATATAATTCGAACCATTAGTGGACTTAGTCAAAATCTCGATTTATGTCTAGGTCTACACCAGTTATATATATACCACCCGGCAAAACTAAGTGAACCATACCACCCGGCGACCTGAAACATGAGCCGATATACTCGCCGAGCATGCCCTGAGAGCCATATGACATATTTATGAACCCTAAACTCTTGGACACTTAAAGTAGACTTATCCTAATTGAATTACTAAGTTTTTTGACCCCAAAAATAAACCGAATGACTTGAGATCATTCTAACCAAGTTCCTACCAAGTTTAAATTAATTTTAACTAAGTAGAACCATGGATTAGTGTGAGAACCCAAAAATTTAAAAATTTAAAGTAAAGGTATTTCAATAATTTTTGCGTTCAGAAATGGCCGCAAGTGTAATTAGTTAGACATACCGACGACGAAAATTTTTGTGTTTATACAAAATTTTATGTTAGAGAATGTAAGAAAAAATAAAGATTGGAATAATTTAAGTGAAGTTGGCAATACCCCAAAAGAAATGTGCCCAAATGGACCGTAGCAAATTTAGGTTATAGCTTCTTAAGGAAGCTAGTACTACCACATGAGTTTTGTTTCTGAATAGGACCTTATTAAGTCTATGTTGTAGCTTCTTATAGAAGCTAGCAACACCCAAGAGGGGTGTTCCCTTTAACACCTTAAGAAAACCTTTAGAAGTCTCTTGAAGAGACTAGAAGGGAAAGAGACAATTCGTCTCTTTCCTTAGAGCTTATGGTCTGAGAGAGAGAGAGAGAGAGAGAGAGAGAGAGAGAGAGGAAAAACGTTGAGAGGAAGAGGAGAAGAGAAGGGAAAATTGTTGCTAAGGAGAGGGCTTTTGATGCATGAAGTTGGAGAAGAAAGAGTTGAAGAAAGAATTTCTAAGGAAAAGAGGGATTGAGCATTTGTGGTCAAAGGAATTCCTACAAAGAGAGATTTCTACAAATCAAGTAAGTAAAGACACTACCTTAAAGAGAATTTCAGAATTTTTGTGTGGCTCCATGATTAGGGTAAGTTATTTGTAAAATAGGTTAATGCATTAAGAAAGTGAATTGTCTTTGTAGTATAGAATAAGATTGAGTTGTGACCTCAATTGGAGGTACCTTGAATGGCTAAAAAACAAATGGTGTGTATGAATGGAAAAGAAGAAGTGCTGAAGAAATGGGGCAGAAACCCCAGTTTATGGGCTACTGTGTAGCCTGCGATCGATCGCAAGTGTCGATCGATCGCGATTTTTGATCGATCGCGAATGGAGATCGAGCGACAATCTGAATCCTCAGTGGTAATGGGCTAAGGAATGCCCAGATGTTTATTCTTTATAATCTTGGTGAATGAGCATAGTATATAAATACAAATAGAAATGAGTTGAAACAATCTAAAGGAGAGATGCATGAATTAGCATAATAATTTATGAAATGCTTACTCATGAATCGCATGCTTATGAAAATGATTATTGTTATAAACGACTCATTAGTTTAACTAGTGTCCACATACTTGATTATATTTATGTCGTGTGTTGAATGCGCTTGTGGACACATGAT
>JAUPMG010209153.1:0-23477 GCA_031762675.1 Pachysandra terminalis
AAGATTATCATAATTATCTGAATTAATTATGCCATCAAGCGTAATTAATTAAATAATTCGAACTAGGGATATTACAAAACCAGTCCTCGGCAACGGCGCCAAAAATTGATGTGAGTCAAATAATATAATTAACCACTCGCAATAGGACAAATCCTTGTAGGATAGGGCTATTTTGAGGGTGTCGAACCTTAAGGACTGAATGGGTTTAGTTTGTTAAATTATTAGATTAAATCTAAGAAAATTAATTAGACAAAAGAAAGGGAATTTTTATAATCTACTTCTAAAAATCAAGTAAACTAATTTAAACTAAAGTAAGTGGATTAAATCAATAAAGGAAACAACAGAGTATTGATGATCCCTCTAACCCTTTTATAATGGAAATCTCATGATTTCCTAGGCATTAATTCACTGTCTGAACGCAAATTTGTGTGGCACAAGCACACACAATATCCCAAATATTTATTATGCTAAGAATAAGCATAGCCTATCTTTGGATTTCTCTAGGAATATGCTATAAAATTCTTAGTCATAATTTACATTATCATATGGGATAACTATAACCCATCTTCAGTTGGCACAGATTGTCTACCTACACTGACTAATCTACTTGTAGTACAATCCGTCTTCCCTAGGCATGGCCTATGAAATCCTATCATACTCGTCATGTCATTAGGCACTATTGCATAATTAGTATTCATAAAATCACAAAAAATAGGAACACTTTGGGTTCAATCCCAAAAATATTAATGGCCAATCATTCTATTAGGCTTGGTTATTAAACATTAAATCTGATTCTTGTGAATCCTCTTAATTATGCAATCAACAAACAGTGAATTAAACAACCTAAAAACCATGAAATTAAACCATAAATAAAGTATTAGAGTTTACATCAATACTCCACAAGGGAGTTTAGCTACATATAAAAAGAATGGAACTCATCTTGGTGTGAAGTATGATCCCATCTTCAATGGTAGTTGTCGTTCCTGCAGTTCTTCCTTCTTCTCCAACTCGCTATGAATCCCCAAGAACGAGAATTAAATCTATATTAAGGTTAATACCCTTTCCAAAACGAAATTAGAAGTCCCTATATATAGATAAAGCAATCCCAGAAGGATTGGAACTCTAATCCCGCAAGATCTCTCCCAATTCACGGCTTTATTTTCAGACTGCCCAAAACAACCCCCTTGTGACTCAAGTGTGACCAGGAAAACAATGGAATTGGAATGTGCCTATTAGAGACAAAGTGGTAGATCTACTGTTTATCTTTCAAACGAGACCAAACTCATCTCAATCGGACTTATATTGAAAGAGTTATGTCCACAATACTGAAATCTACTCTATTTTTCTAAGCTGGTCTTTGATTTGGTCTTTTGGGCTTCACTTGGGCTTTCTCCTTGGGCTTCAAGAGATAATTGTCTTGGGAATTGATCTTTGATCTTCTCCTCTTTAGGACTTTGAAGCTTGATCCAATTGAGGCTTTAATTGACTTGGTTTAAGCCCATATTCTCTTTATCATCACCAACCTTGCAAGACAAGATAAATGCATTAATTAATTCACATAAATAGATCTCTAAGACTAACAAACATGAGTAATAAGTCTAAAAGTGCAAGTGTTACACACTTATCGTAAAAGAATCAACAAACACTCCACGCTTTACTCCAAACATGAAGTGTAATAACTGTTGAAGGACTGGACACCATCAAAGGGATTGCCAATTTCCAATGAGCCCACAGCGAAACTCATCACAAGTACAACAAAAAAATATACGTAAACTTCACTATCAACAGAATCATAAACTGGTACAGAACCTACAACAACCTAAATGGAATAAGAACAAAGTGCCACGGCTGCAACAAACTCAACAAGGAAAGGTCTACACTCTAGAACAACAACAAAGCAAAGTGACCAATGGTACTGTTTGAATTTAGCAATGGTTTGAAATTTTTACACGAATATAATCAAGGCTAGTATCAACAACTTTTCTCAACTTGGGTATACGAATTTCGAGGAAGAAATTTTCTTAAAGAGGGTAGATTATAATAACCCAAACTAAAATAATAGGGTTGATATGAAATTAATAAAAATATAGGAGTTAAATTTAAAATTTTAGTAAGTAGCTACAAGTTTGACTTTGACTGTTTTGTCATTGGTGGGTTACACGGTAGGAAACTAAATGCTTCACACACAATCATAACTCTTTAAGTTATAATGTGTGGGTAGGATCTTGTAGGAACTTTTAATCTAAATCAGTGGCTTAGATTCAATAGGATTAATAATAGTTATAACTTAATTAGAATTTCACTTTAATAGATAAATAAAGACTAGTTTAATTACAACTAGGAACGTGGATCAAAAGCCTATAATTAAACTAATCTATTTTAATGGCTAAGATTAATTAAGGAATTAAAACTAATCCTAAACTAATAAAGATTAAGATTAGATAAGGTTAACTTATAAACCAATTAAGACTTGGATGCTTAAAATCAATGGTTAGGATTTGGTAGGAACTAATCAACTTAATCTAAGGGTAGAGATTTAGCTTATAATCCAACTTAGATAACAACTCCTAGACCAAGTTAAAAACTATAGGAAATCTATATAAACCAAGGGGTAGGACATATAAATCATATTCCAAAAGAGGAGAGAGGAGATAAGGATTTCTGGAGTAGCAAGGAGATGAATTGCAAAAGATTGAAAAAGAAGAAGAGCAAGGTGTTCATCTTAACACCAACCCAAAGTTCAAGGTTAGTATTCGGATTAAGCTTTATTTCCGATTTGAAATAGGTGCCTATGTCATATTCAATGAGTATGACATAGCACAACCTTAAAATCTATAGCTTCTACTCTTTTCTTCATAAGAACAAGAAAAAGCAGAAAATTTATGAGTTGAATACCATGCAAGATCAAGGTAAGAATTAATGAGTTCATTATGACGTAAATATTTGGTTTTCTTCGGAATTATATTTTAATAAATGTGTTATGATTTAATTTTGCCAAATAATGATTTTAAATTCCAAAAAGTTAAGTTTTCTGGGTTTTCGAGCCATCGGTCCACCCGTAAGTTAGCCGACAGGTCAACCGATGGATTTCTGGGCTGGTCGGTCGACCCGTCGGTCAGTCAACAGATTAGCCGACCAAGGTATTTAGTTTTATTTGGGTTCTTGGTCACTGACCAAGCAACCGATTAGGGATTGGTCGACCGACATGTTAGTCAATGCCCACAGATTAAGTTTTTGGTCCCTGATTGAGCAGCCGAAGCTAGTCGGTCGACCAACCGGGTCAGCCGACTTGTATGGTTTGGTGTAAGTTGACCATAGGTCAACTAAAAATTTTGGAATTGTTCCGATTTGTATGAAACTTTGCAAGCATGTTATATTTGACCTAATTAGACTAATTATGATATTAGATTTGTTAAATTATGAATATTTTGCATATCTGCCTTAATGTGGAAGATTTGCTATAACCAACCAACAGGTGATATTTTGATTTGGACTTGTTTGAACTCTAAACTCATTATGAACATGTTTTATATCATATTTTATGTCCTCACATGTGCAGAAATTGATTGTTTAGTTACTGTGCACACTTTACTCGCACCGCATGGCCTTTGTGCATAATGACCTTGTATTGGTTCTAATGCTTGACCTCCATAATTCCATAAACCGCCGTTAAGACCACCGACAATGCCTTCCTCGGTGAGGGATTTTTCAGTGGTTGACTAGACCTCCGAGAATGGTTTAGACGACGGTCATAGTATATGTTGCGACGGTTTGGGACCGCCAGGAAACATTGGCTATTTTGTAGTGTGATTATAATCTAGAAATTATAAGATTGTGGAAGTCCTAGATAAACTAATTTGCATTTGTTGAGGGAGTATACATCCCAATAGACCAATGTTTTTCTTTACTCCCAAGGTGAGGGATAGGCCTTGTATGGGTATCCTAAAAGACTTGTGGAAAGTTGATAGATGAGGGACAGTTCATATTAGTTAAGCTCAATATCTGAATCATAAGAGTGAAATTTTGTTAGTAGATCGGCTAATGTATGGTTCACAAAGGAAGTTCTAGGTGATGCCTTGGGAGTTGTTCCCATGATCGAAAATAAGTGAGTGGATTGAGCTCTCTAGGTCGCAACCCCTAGAAACTATGATGCAACACATAAAATAATCTACTATTTCAGCCATTTATTGGGGATGAGTTTTGGGTGAAGCATCTTGGGTAGTATGATTAAGATCCGCTGTGGAACATACACTAATCGAATGCCAAATAGCATGCATACTTGCATATCATATTTGTGTGTATGCATCACATGTGCTGATTATATTTATTGTTGCATAAGCATGCCTTCATTCATTAATAATTGAACCTGTCCTTTGCATTATACATCTCATTATATCATATTGCATATACTCACTATTTTGTTTTTGTCTATGGGAATACCGTTGGAGAGTGGCATTGTCTCTACTTCAATCTTGAATTATGTTTATATTTATTTATTTACTAAGCTAAGTGTAGCTTACGCTTTCGAACATAACATATTTCAACCTATAGATGATGGACAACAAGAACATGGTGATCAAGAGGGAGGACAAAAAGATGATGAAGACCTTAACTAAATTTAGAATATTGTTTAATGATTTTAGTAGACATTGTAATAGGATTAGTTGGATTTATATTTTTAAATATTTATTATCATTAGGACCATATTTGAGTAGTTTAATAGGATTGATGCATGAGACATAAGTTATATTTTATGTTCGCTGGTTTATATTTGAAGATTGTTTTGGTTGAATATTATTCTTAATAATACTATTTTTTCAAAACTTTATTTTATAATTACCTTACTTAATTCAATGGTTTGGTAATGTATTGCTTATCCAATCCAATAGGGATATGGAGTGAGAGTTATATCTTAAATTTGGGGACTCCTATGAGATTTTTAGGTTTAAGATGTGACAAAAGTGGTATCAGAGCCTAAATTTTTATGTTCTCAATCAATTCCATAAGTTTTTGATGTGATGATTTTTTTAAAGGTTTCTGTTTGCTAATATTTAAAAGTTTTCTTTGTGCCGATTGTTATTACTAACATTGGTTGCTAACTTAAGTGTGAGCAGATTCCTTTATTCTTACGGAATTGCTAATCATCCTATTTTCTGAATAGTTGGAATAAGAAGAGGTAATGTGGACACTAGTTTGGTAAGAACTAATGATGATACTTAACAGAATCAATATCCGCAACTGGCATGAGTTTATTATGTATTGGGAGAGATAGCCACTATGATGCAACAACAACAAACACAAATTCAATCCCAAGAAATGCCACAACAAATGGAAGCACAAAGGAACACACGTAGCATTGAGAAATTCAAGAAGCTTGGACCTACTGTTTTCAAGGGAACAACCGATCCGATGGAAGCACAAGCATGTGTTGACTCCATAGAACACATATTTGAAGTGATGGAAGTTAATGAACAAGAGAAGGTTCGATTTTCTGTATTTATGTGAGAAAGTGAAGCAAGGAGGTGGTGGAAATTTGTTTTAGAGGTCGTACAAATTCAAACTTGGACAGACTTCTAGGTAAGATTTTATGTAGAGTATTTTCCTAAAACTATTAAAAAGTAAAATGAGATGGAATTTATGAAGCTGGAATAAGGACCTATGACCATGCCGGAGTACGCAGCAAAGTTCATGGAGCTATCACAATTTGCCCCATATGCAGTCGATGAGGAAGGGAAGAAGCCGTTCAGAGTCGAAAGCGGACTAAGACCTAGCATCAAGAGTAGACTAATCATACGAGAGTTTACAGAATATCACAAGGTGGTTGATTGTGCACGTAAGGTGGAGAAAGATGTACAAGAATTCCATAGGATTCAAGACCTGTAGAGGAAAAAGAATTTAAGAAATTACCAAGCTGATTTGCAGAAAAAACAAAGGACACAAGAATCAACTAACACTCCACGCTTTACTCCAAACATGAAGTGTTATAATTGTGGAAGGACTGGACACCATCAAAGGGATTGCCAATTTGAAAAGAACTAATGGCGAAACTCATCACAAGAACAACGACAAAATATCCCTAAACGTCACTATCAACAGAATCATAAACCGGTACAGCAACTACAACAACCGAAAGGGAATAAGAATGACGTGCCACAGTTACAACAAGCTCAACAAGGAAAGGTCTATGCTCTAGAACAACAACAAAGCGAAGTGACCGAATGTATTGTTCGATTTTAGCAAGGGTTTGAAATTTTTACAGGAATATAATCAAGGTAAGTATCTACAACTTTTCTCAATTAGGGTATGTGAATTTCGAGGCCGAAATTTTCTTAAGGAGGTTAGGTTTTAATAGCCAAGAATAAATAATAGGGTTAATATGTAATTAATAAAAATACATGGGTTAATTTAAATTTTAGTAAATTAGCTATAGGTTTGACTTTGATTGTTTGTGATTGGTGGGATGCACAGTAGAAAACTAAGTGCTTCACACACAATCATAACTCTTTAAATTATAAATGTGTGGCTTGGATCTTGTAGGAACTTTTAATCTTAATCAATGGCTTAGATTCAATAGGATTAATTATAGTTATAACTTAACCAAGATTCCACTTTAATAGATAATTAAAGACTAGTTTAACTACAACTAGGAACCTAGATCTAAAGGCTATAATTCAACTAATCTATTTTAATGGCAAAAATTAATTAGATAATTAAAACCAATCCCTAAACAAATAAGGATTAAGATTAGATAAGGTTAACTTATAATGCAATTCAAACAAGGATGCTTAAAATCAATGGTTACGATTTCGTAGGAACTAATCACCTTTATCTAAGGATAGAGATTTAACTTATAATCCAACTTAGATAATAACTCCTAGAATAAGTTAAAAACCATAGGAAATCTATATAAACCAAGGGGTAGGACGTATGAATCATAAAAAGAGGAGAGAGGAGATAAGGATTTCTGGAGCAATAAGGAGAGGAACTGCAGAAAATTGAAGAAGAAGAACAAGGTGTTCATCACAACACCAACTCAAAGTTCATGGTAAGTATTCGGATCAAGCTTTATTTGCGATTTGAACTAGTTGCTTATGTCATATTCAATGAGTATGACATAGCACGACCTTAAAATCTATATCTTCTATTATTTTCTTTATAAGAACATGATAAAACGGTAAATTTCGTAGTTGAATACCCTACAAGATCAAGGAAAGATTTGATCAGTTAATTATGATGTAAGCACATGGTTTTCTTCATAATTATATTTTAATATGTGTGTTCTGATTTAATTTTGCCAAATAATGATTTTAAATTCCAAAAAGTCAAGTTTTTTGGGTTTTCGAGCCATCGGTCGACATGTCGGTCAGCTGATAGGTCAATCGACGAATTTCTGGGCTGGTCAGTCGACCTGTCGATCAGCAAACAGGTCAGTCGAGAATAGGGTATTTAGTTTTATTTGGGTTCTAGGTCATTGACCAAGTAACCGATTAGGGATCGGTCGACTGACAGGTCAGCCGATGCCCACAAATTAAGTTTTTGGTCCCTAGCTGAGCAGCCGAAGCTGGTCGGTCGACCGACCGGGTTAGCTGACGGATATTGGTTGGGGGTAGGTTGACCATAGGTCAACTGAAAAAGGATGTTATATTTGACCTAATTAGACCAATTATGATGTTAGATTTGTTAAATTATGAATGTTTTGCACATGTGATTTTATGTGGAAGATTTGCTATAACTGACTAACGGGTGATATTTTGATTTGGACTTGTTTGAACTCTAAACTCATTATGAACTTGTTTTATATCATATTTTACATCTGCACATGTACACAAATTGAATGTTTAGTTACTGTGCACACTTCATTTGCGTCGCATGGCCTTTGTGCTTAATGACCTTGTATTGGGTCTAATGCCTGACTTGACCTCCATAATTCCATATTGTTGGAGTTTATGATAATAATGAGAGTGGTTATAATCTGAAAATTATCAGATTGTGAGGAAGTCCCGAATAGACTAATTTGCATGTGTTGAGGTAGTGTATATCCCAATACACCATATTTTTGTTTACTCCCAAGGTGAGAGATAGGCTTGTATGGGTATCCCAAAAGACTTGTTAAAAGATGATAGGTGTGGGACCATTCACATTAGTGAAGCCCAATATCTGAATCATGAGAGTAAAATTCTGTAAGTAGATCGGCTAATGTAAGATTCACAAAGGAAGTTCTAGGTGATGACTTCGGAGTTTTCCCTATGATCAGAATTAAGTGAGGGGATTGAGCTCTCTAGGTTGCAGCCCCTAGAAATTATGAAGCGCACATAGAATAATCTACTATTTCAGCTATGTATTGGGGATGAGCTCAGGGTGAAGTATCTTGGGTAGTATGATTAAGATCAGATGTGGAACATACACTAATTTATTGTTTCATGAGCATGAATTCATTCATTAATAATTAAATTGGCACTTTGCATTGCACATCTTATTATATCATATTGCTTTATATCATTATTTGCATATACTAACTATTCTGTTTTTTTCTATTGGAATACCATTGGAGAGTGGCATTGTCCCTACTTCAATCTTAAATTATTTTTGTATTCGTTTATTATCTATGCTAAGTGTAGCTTACACTTTCTAGCATAACATTTTCAGGACCTATAGATGATGGACAGCAGGAACATGGTGATTAAGAGGGAGGACAAGAAGATGATGAAGACTTTAACTAATTTAGAATATTGTTTGATGATTTTAGTAGACATTGTAATAGGATTAGTTGGATTTATATTTTTAATGATTTATTATCATTAGGATCAGATTTGAGTAGTTTAATAGGGTTTTGATTAAAGCATTCGACTTAAGTTATATTTTATTTCCGTTGTTTTCTGTTTGAAGATTGTTTTGGTTGAGTATTATTCTCTGTAATACTATTTTTCCAGAACTTTATTTTATAATTACCTTACTTAATTCAATGGTTTGGTAATGTATTGCTTATGACTTCAGAGTGAGTTCAAAGTTCCTTCCTAGGCTCCTGTTAATTATAAAATAAACAGGGTGAGTTCAAAGTTCCTTCCTAGGCTCCTGTTACTAATCCTAAAATTTCTATGTCTGAAATAACAGCTACTTCGGCTTCAACCACTACTCTCGAACTTCCCCCTTCCTTTAGATCGACTTCGAATGATAGGGTGTTATCAAACCTGATGCCTTCCACAGATACAATTATGGATGCTTTTATCACCCCTTCCTCATTAGCGATTCCAACAACAATTATCACCCCTCCTTCCTCTGATGTCTCAACAATAATCATGAATGTCATTTCTTCTCTTGAAATCCCTAACACTTAAACTGTAGAGGTCTCTCCTTCCAAAGTTTCAAGAGTTAGTATGGAAGCTACTTCTTCATTTGAAGTCTCAAATACTTCAAGGGTCGACATATCAATGGTTGAATCTTTCATGGTTGGAGTTTGAAATGTTGGAACCTCAAGAGTAGCAATTTCGATGACCGAAACCTTATAGGTCAAAATCTCAGCAGCTGAAGTCTCAACAATCTCAACTTCAGGAGTCGAAGTCTCAGGGGCTAATATTGAGGTCAGCAAGATTGAAATATCAGAAGTTCCTTCTTCGGATATTCCCCATATTTCATCAATTGAGACTTCTTCTTCAAACATCATTCCCTTTCAAATAATAGAGAGTATTGAGATTCCCTCTTCTCTGGAGATTGATCTTCGGACTACCACTCCATCTTCCACCGTCATAGCAACTCTTCCTATTGTATCAAATTCAATAATGGAAACTTCTCTAATTCGAAAGTCCGTAACAACTAACTCAGCAATTATCACCATTGGCAACCTAGGTATTGCAGGTCCTTCTGCATCGCTTTCAACTTCCATAGAACCCAGACTAAGGAAAAGGTCAAAGCTTCCATCCTCTCAAATAGTATTATATGAAGGGGAATATATGATTCTCAAGCATTTGTTGAAGTGGACGAATGTCATCTTCGAGGTCTATGGAGATATTTTGAACAGAAATCAAGTTCCTTCTCCTTTTATGAGAAGTGGAGGATATCAAGAGTTATTCACTTTGTTAGAGACCATCTTGAAGAAAACTATTGAATCATTAAGCATGGAGGATCTCGAAAGCTCAAAGCTGAATGGTAGAAGAATCATCTTTTGAATTTGGTCTTCAACCATTAAACTTTGAACCCAATACCATATCTTGTTTTCAGAAAAGAGCTAAACTTGAAGTTCAGATGAATCAAACTTTAGAAACACTTGCAAGTAGCACTTAAGAATGGGGAGGGAAGAAACGGGAAGCGGCCACAGCGAGAAAATCTCTTGAATAGAAGGAGAAAGAGGCTAAGGATCTTGAACAATTTGTTCAATTTTTACAATCAGAAGTAGAAGAAGGGGAAAAGTTGATAAATGAAATTTCAAACCTTGTTGTAACTTTGCCTCTGATTTCGAAGGAAATGTATTCTCAGAATGATTGAAATAAAGAAGAGAAATTTCATAATAACCAGAGGGGTATGCTTCCCTTACTTTGAAGGGTCCATCCCATCGACGTGCAAACTTAGGTGTGATAGTATTGCTACACTCATAGAATGAAGCTCAAAAGACTAATTCTCCACCTTGAAAATCTCGAGGAGATACCTTCTTTTAATATGCCTTTGAGATCACTTGATGATATTATAGGTTGTTTGTCAGAGCTTGTTGCCTTTTCTCATCTAAGTCATCTAACTGATGCAGTCGAATCATGGCCAAATCATGGTTGTCTTGATCAATCTCAGAAGCTTGCAACACTCCAGCGGAAGTAACTTGTAATTCAACTGGTAGGATTGCATCTATTCCATAGACCAAAGAAAAAGGAGTAGCCTTAGTAGCTTGATGTTTTGACACTCTGTAGGCCCACAACACATCAAGTAAATGTTCATGCCATTGAGTAGGATGGTTGAAGGTCATCTTACTCAATAATCTGATCAATGTTTTGTTTGTAGCCTCTACTTGTGCATTGCCTTGTGGGTAACATCGAGTTCACTTGATGTGAATGATGGAAAACCTTGCAAGAAACTCTTGAAATGGTCGGTTTAGAAATGAAGAATCATATCAGTGATGATCCTTCGAGATATCCCAGACCAGATAATAATATTTTCTTTAATGAACTGAGTCAAAGCAGCCCCAACTGCTCTTTGAAGGACAATAGCTTCCATCCACTTAGTAAAATATTCAATGGCCACTAGAATCCAAGTATGCCCTCTCTTACTCTGATGATTAATTGGACCAGTTAAATCTAGCCCCCAAGTATGGAAAGGCCAAGGAGTGATAACAGATTGCATACTTCGAGGATGTTGCCCTGAAACATTTCCATGTATCTGACATCTCGAACACTTCTTAAACTCGAATGCATCTTCCTTCATCGAAGGCCAATAGTAACCAATGGTGTAAAGTTGTTAAAACAAATTTTGTTTTTCTTGGTGAGCTCCATAGGACCCTGAATGTACTTCTTGAGGTACAATTGTAGCTTCTTGAGGGTCAAGACATTTGAGTAGGTGATCATCAAAGCTCACTCGAAATAAGTGACCATATTGGAAACAAAAACGAGTAGATCTCCTTCGAATTCGATGGGCTTCAAATGCATTATCAAATAAAAATCTATATCTAAGGCATCGAATAAAAGGTCGCCTCCATGACATCAAGGAGGTTTTGACAATTCAAACAATCCCTTTGCAATTTTGAAGCATCCAAGGACATAGTAGGTCAACATAATACCAAGAAGGTTTATAGCCCACGCAAGTACATGTGGTCAGAACTCACTCGGGCCCAGACTTAATCATGGATCAATAACTGGTTACAATGAATCTGAAGTGGGTTCTCAGTTAAAGTCATTGATGATCATCCCACATTATTCATGCATCATTTTGAGATTATTATGCATCATTTAAGTTTGCCAGGCATCATATGAGTTTGCCATGTAGATTTTTCAAGTGTTGTAATCCCTTTTTTTTAAGGGGTTATATACCATTTTTTTTGAATTTTTCGGGTGTTAGTCATGCATTATGAGTTCTTATAACTTGTTAATAAGTCTATGTTGAATCTTTATATAGGATTTATAGGTTTTTCAGGTTGTGTAATCCCTTATTTTTTAGGGGTTATAAACTAGTTTTTTTTTTGAATTTTTAGGATTACAAGTTGAATCATCTATGCATTATTTTGCCATTCATGGTCATTGCATTATGTTTTTTATGCACTCTTAATGTGTCATGTGAGTTTATACAGGTTTTTACGGGTTGTATAACACCTTATTTTTAAGGGTCATATACCAGTTTTTTCGAATTTTTAGGGCCGAGTCATTATGCATCATTCATGTTGCATCATGTGCTTTGAGATAGTTATAAAAGTTTAAATTTTTCGGGTTTTTAGTTCCCATTTCATAGGTTATCAGGTTTTAAATCTTTTAAGACGTAAAAAAAAGGAATCAATAAAAAAAAAAAAATTGGTATCATGGTGTTTCAAGTCTTTAAAGTTTTAAAATAAATAAAAAAGGGGAAAAATAAAAATATTTCATCTGATAGGTACCATCTTTGTGGTATTATTTTTTGAATTCAAAATTCAAGGATAAAAAAAAATCAAAAGAAAAAAAAAGAGAGAGAAAAGAGAGAATAATCTCATTGGTACATTTTGGTGGTATTATGTTTTGAATCCAAAATTCAAGAATAAAAAAACAAAAAACAAAATTATAAAAAAAAATTAAAAAAAAACATTTCATCTTATTATTACACCTTTGTCGTATTATGTTTTGAAACCAAAATTCAAGAATCCAATTTTTTTTAAAAAAAAGAGAGACCAAAAATCAAAAGGCAAGAGTAAATGTAGGCCATTAGTAACCTTGAGCGGAATGCAAGGTTAATTTTGTGCAGTTGAATTATAGGCCATTAGTTAACCTTGAGCGGAATGCAAGGTTAAATTTTGTGCCTTTGAATTGTAGGCCATTAGTTAACCTTGAGTGGAATGCAAGGTTACTTTTGTGCCGTTGAATTGTAGGCCATTAGTAACCTTGAGCGGAATGCAAGGTTACTTTTGTGCTGTTGAATTGCAGGCCACTAATGCAAGGTTAACTTTCGTGCCGTTGAATTGTAGGCCGTAAGTTAACCTTGAGCGGAATGTAAGGTTAATTTTTGTAACGTTGAATTGTAGGCTATTAGTAACCTTGAGTGGAATGCAATGTTACTTTTGTGCCGTTGAAATGTAGACCATTAGTAACCTTAAGCGGAATGGAAGATTACTTTTGTGTCGTTGAATTGTAGGCCATTAGTTAACCTTGAGCGGAATGCAAGGTTAATTTTTGTGCCATTGAATTGTAGGTCATTAGTTAACCTTGAGCGGAATGCAAGGTTAACTTTTGTGCTGTTGAATTGTACGTCATTAGTTAACCTTGAGCGGAATGGAAGGTTAATTTTTGTGCCATTGAATTGTAAGCCATTAGTAACCTTGAGCAGAATGCAAGGCTACTTCTACTCAAGGTTACTTTCATGCCGTTGAAATTTAAGATATTAGTAACCTTGAACGGAATGTAAGGTTACTTTTGTTCCATTGAATTATAGGCCATTAGTTAACCTTGAGCATAATGCAAGGTTAATTTTTTTGCCGTTGAATTGTAGGCCATTTGTAATCTTGAGCGGAATGCAAGGTTACTTTTGTGCCGTTGAAATGTAGGTCATTAGTAACCTAGAGTAGAATGCAAGGTTACTTTTGTGCCGTTGAATTGTAGGTCATTTGTAAACCTTGAGCAGAATGCAAGGTTAATTTTTATGCTGTTGAATTGTAGGCCATTAATAACCTTGAGCAGAATGCAAGGTAACTTTTGTGCCGTTGAAATGTAGGCCAATAGTAACCTTGAGCGGAATGCAAGGTTACTTTTTTGCCATTGAATTGTAGGTCATTAGTTAACCTTGAGCGGAATGCAAGGTTATCTTATGTGATGTCGAATTGTAGGCCAATTAGTTAACCTTGAGCGGAATGCGAGGTTAATATTTGTGCCGTTGAATTGTAGGCCATTAGTAACCTTGAGCGGAATGCAAGGTTACATTTGTGCCGTTGAAATGGAGGCCATTAATAACCTTGAGCAGAATGCAAGGTTACTTTTCTACCGTTGAATTGTCAGCCATTAATTAACCTTGAGCAAAATGCAAGGTTAATATTTGTGCCGTTGAATTGTAGGCCATTAGTAACCTTGAGCAAAATGCAAGGTTACTTTTGTGTCGTTGAATTTTAGGCCATTAATTTACCTTGAGCGTAATGCAAGGTTAATTTTTATGTTGTTGAATTGTAGGCCATTAGTAACCTTGAGCGAAATGCAAGGTTACTTTTGTGCCATTGAATCGTAGGCCGTTAGTTAACCTTGAGCGGAATGCAAGGTTATCTTATGTGATGTCGAATTGTAGGCCAATTAGTTAACCTTGAGCGGAATGCGAGGTTAATATTTGTGCCGTTGAATTGTAGGCCATTAGTAACCTTGAGCGGAATGCAAGGTTACATTTGTGCCGTTGAAATGGAGGCCATTAATAACCTTGAGCAGAATGCAAGGTTACTTTTCTACCGTTGAATTGTCAGCCATTAATTAACCTTGAGCAAAATGCAAGGTTAATATTTGTGCCGTTGAATTGTAGGCCATTAGTAACCTTGAGCAAAATGCAAGGTTACTTTTGTGCCGTTGAATCGTAGGCCATTTGTTAACCTTTAGCGGAATGCAAGGTTACTTTTGTGTCGTTGAATTTTAGGCCATTAATTTACCTTGAGCTTAATGCAAGGTTAATTTTTATGTTGTTGAATTGTAGGCCATTAGTAACCTTGAGCGAAATGCAAGGTTACGTTTGTGCCATTGAATCGTAGGCCATTAGTTAACCTTGAGCGGAATGCAAGGTTACTTTTGTGCCGTTGAATTGTAGGCCATTAGTTAATCTTGAGTGGAATGCATGGTTACTTTTGTGCCGATGAATGTAGACCATTAGTTAGCCTTCTGAGCTATTCATTAGCTCCCTTTCTCCTATTTCAAGGTTAATCTTGTGTCGTTTGGGCGATTCGTCAGTCCCCAAAAGAAAGAAAAGAAATGGAAAAGAAAAAGAGAATTATTCATCTAGGTAGCATTCTTTCAAAAGTGCTGTTCGCCAGCCCCCGAAAGTCATTAATATTGCATTCATCCCTTTGGGGAAGTTATGTCACATCATATTTTCATGCATATGCATTGGGTCTACTCCTAATACCTTTATGCAGAATCCCTTGTCTCCTTATAATGGAGCAATAAGAGTCTCATAGAATGGCAGAAAAGAAGTTTAAGATACAAAAAAAAACAAAATGTGGTCAAGGACTAACACATTACCTCGGCCGCAACAAGAGAAGAATGAAGTTGTATTCCCTTTCTCAAGGTTGTACGTTTTTGGGACCTTTGATCTTGGGAAAGGTATCTTTAAGAGGGTTCCCACAATGGTTGTTTTCAATTTCCTAGGGATAACTAAAAAGAAAAAAGAAAGAAGAAAATCTTGCTTTAATGTTCATTTCACATCAATATGGTCCTGATTATTCGGATATATTTTTCAATGAAAATAATGCATGCTCAAACATGGAAAAATTGAATCTGTGGACTTACCCGTAAAAAGTGAAAATCAAAAGTTATACCGTTTTCAAGACGAATGAGAGATTAATGTAAAGTCACTGACGAGCCTTATCAAGATATGCTTGGGATGGATGTAGACTCTGCTGTTTTGAAGTGAAACTAGGGAATTTTATATTCGATTCATGTCAATGGAATATATCTCAAATCGGTTATGATACGTTCATATTCAAGATAAGCTGATTCAACAAAGCCAATCAGAAGTGAAATTGTGGCAGTGGGATATATCTCGGATCGTTTCTGCTATGATCATGTAAAGGATCAACAAAAGTGAATCAGTTCAACTTGGGTATCTGAAGGATAATCAATCAAAGGCATATGGATGGAGGTTGCAATAAGAGGAAGAGCATACATTTTTCAAAGTAGTGATTCTCTCACAAAGGTTGAATGTCATCAACAAGGTTGTATTGCAATGCACACTCGTTAGGTGATGATTTTTCTTGAATTGATTAAACCAGATCTTAGGACACTTTTCGTAAACTAAATATTACATTGAAATGATCAGAGGCCATTCTACTATTAGAACCTTTAAATATCAAAATCCCTAGTCAAACCCTTTTAGCCTTATATTTCTTTCATTAACCCAAACTGGGATTAGCCACCCCAAACTGAGGAAAATGTCAAAAGTCAAGGATAATTCAGGAAGCAATGAGATTTCTTAAAGTTGAAAAACCAATGTTGGGTATGGAAAAGGTGGAAAAAATGATATTCATTAGAAGAGAGAGAGAGAGAGAGAGAGAGAGAGAGAGAAGAAATCAAATGCTTCAAAAATTAGAAAAGAAAATTCGGAAAGTGATTACAAGTGGGAATATCATAATCCAAAAGAGAGTCTCTTGAGTTGAGTCCCGGTCAACCTATTTTGACAAAAAAATATTTCTTTTGAGCCTTATATCTTTCTTTTCGAACCCTATACCTGCCTTCGTTTCGTCCTACTTTTAAGCCCTCTTTGATCAATGTGATATCTAGTAAAGGCAATGTCATAATCTGGTATTAATTTGTGATGATAGAATTCATGATCTGAAGTGACATCGTGAAAATCCACTACGGGCAAGATATTCAATTATGAAGAATCAAAAATTACAAGTATGGTGGAAAAGTCTACAGGATCATCGGCATGCGGAAGGATAAAGAATCTAGCAGTTACAGAACTCGGGAGAAACATCTGAAGCAAAATGGTAAAAAGAGAAAAAAAAAAAAAAGAAAAGAAAAGAGAATAAAATTACCATTTGTGAAAAATCCCGAGTGGAAAAAGTCAGGTAGCTGTGAGAAGAAGCTGATCATCATATTAGTTCATCCTCATTGGAGCAAGACAGAAAACCAAACAAAAGCACTTACTTCGTCATCAAGGGCATCACTATTTTTTAAGAGGCTTGGTCTATTATCCTCCTTGGCAGTTTTGATTTGATCAAACTAGACATTCATCTATTTTTCAAGAATCAAGAAGATTGTGTAACTTTGACAATCACTGGGGATGAGCTTAAAAGACTCTGACAAATTGAGAAAAAATTTCAATATTTGATTGTTGCATTTGATTCTAGGTATTTATCTAAAAAAAAACGTTTCTTAATTATCTTAATCATATCAATATGAAAGAAAATTAAAAGAAAAAAAAAAAAGTTTGAAAGTACTTTCCTTCCACATATTCTGTTCAAATCTGCTATATATTCTTGTTTTCCTCCATCATTCTAGATATTGCAAGATAAAGACTAAGAGGAACATGGAATACCAGCAACACACAATTTCAGTGAAGCATCCCATCATACTTTTAGAGGAATGAGTTTAAATGCTATAGTTGAAGTGTCCCTAAGAAAGCATCATATATTTCAAATTCTTAAGGGGCGTTACCTAAAGATGCCCTACAAGTTGGCAAGGCACCATGAAGATTCAATTCTCAATGGACGTCAAGGCAGCATGGAAATTATTCTCGAGGGACGTGGCTTAAAGATATGACCCAATTCATCCCAACACAATCATTTGAAGATTATAGAATCATGTAGGAAGACGATGTAGCTAAAGCAAAAATCAAAGAAGAGAAGAATTTTCATTGTAAGTGTTAGTCAAGTCAAAACCATTTATGTCCCCATTAGATCTTGTTTCATATATGGACTTGGTCTCAAACAGTCATGTGACAATAATCAAATAAGGTTGGGATTTGTCCAATCCTTTGAGCAACCAAATGAGGATTAGACTTGACTCAATAAGTCATGGCTTCACCTATCTTTATGTTCATGAGCTGAATTTTGATTTAAATTGAATCTAGTTTTCATATGTTGAACTTCCACAAAACATTCTTCATTAAAACACTTTTGAACTCTAGACAACGAGTAAGTCCTACAAAAAGAAACCCCTTTATGATATGGGCAGAGGCTTAGCCCCCAGGTCAACCTTTTTATTTTGATCCCTTGGAAGTCCAATATGTGAGAATTGATTTGATTGAAGTAAAATTTATTTGTGAATCGTGCAAATTGGGGTTATGTCTTTGTCTTTGCCATTCATCGCTTGTGATTTTGACAAAACAGGGCAGTTATAGACACCCTAATTTGCACGAGACTGATTCTCTTGATCATTGCAGCTGTTGGAGGTTTGAGTTTGGTACCTTGCAATCTTATCATCATCCTCAACTCCAAATCCACTTGAGCCAAAATTCTCACTGAAACCTCTAATATCCATGAAATTACCAAAATACCCTCAGTGGACCCCATGTGCTTCGTCATTCCCCAAATTCCATTTCTGACTGTATAGATGAATGCTAGGCAGAAAATGAGTTCCAAAGGGTTTAAACTCGTATAGTTTCGAGATCATAGGAGAAAGTTACTGTTTTACCCTGATATCGTTTTGGGTCAAATTTGGGATTTTGGGATGTTATAAAGTATTCTGACTTGGGATTTGGTCTTTTCATGCAGAAAATTTCAAGTGGCGTTAATTCGGTTATATTATGAAATGAACAGTGAGGGGGTATTTTCAATATTAATAAATCAACTAACTGGGGAGAGAATAAATAAAAATATAATAGTAACAATAAAAAGGAAAAGGAAGGTTTAGATTAGGATTAGTAACGCTTTTAGATTAAGATAGGATTAGGATTAGTAATGCTTCTAGATTATGTTAGGATTAGGATTAGTTATTAGGATAGAATAATAATAAATAAAATAATAAATAAAAAAAGAAAAAGAGAGAAGGAAGGACCCACAGGGTTCTTCTTCTTCTGTTTTCCAAAGAAAAAGGGATAGAGATTACAGAAAAATAGAGAAAAGAGATTGGAAGATTACAGAAGACAAAGATTGAGATTGAGATTAAGAAAGATAGGGTTTGAGAGGGAATAGAAGAGATAAGGAGATAGGGTTTTACAGAGAAAAAGATTGGAGGAAATCAAAGAGATTCAAGGAGGAAAAATCAATGAGTTTTTTCAGAGTTTATGATTTTTGGTTTCCTACTTGAAATCGAATCCCTCTCTTTTGATTCAAACCCAAACCAAAGCCCCATCAAAAACCCTAGATAAAACCCCACTTGCCTGTTCGTCAAAATCCCATAGATCCCTATAGGAATCCCTTCAAAACCTAGTCAAAAAACCCAAGAAATCTTGTTCGTCCAGGCCTCAAAACCCTATTGAAAACTAGTAAAATCCCTGCCAAATCGCCCAAATCCATGCTTCTCTTTTCGCCGCTATTCTCACTATAAACCTCTGCAAAACCTATATCAAAACCCCCATCCTAAGTCATACCTTCAATCCCATCCAAACCCAATATGAAAAACCCTTCTTGATCCATGATCGTCTAACCTTAAAACCCTCTTTAAGAACCTCATTAATCCTTGTTAAACCCTAGCATTTAACCCCATATTTATCCAATCAATCGATCTGCAAACTCCATTCATAACCGAACCAAGCTCTTCAGCTCTTCAAAGCCTACAGAAATTAAAAGCAAAAGATAAAATTAAAGAGCTGCTACAAATTCTTATACAAGTTTACTCCAAATTTTCTTTTAGGGTCAATTTAACTACTTTTTTAATGCTGGAATGAAATCATATTTTCTACCACGAATTTTACTTGCTCTTCGTTTTATTTTTCTTTTGTTAATTCATTTTTACATCGAACTAGCCATTGTCAATTCTTTTAGATGAATGGTGACTCGGGCCAAATTAGCAATCATAAGTCATTTCACTAATCCAAGTTTAAAAACCCTGGTTTCTAATGATAGAAAGAAAGAGATTTCATGGGATGGAATTATTAAAAAGAAAAGGAAGAAAGAAAAGAAGTGGTGTGAAACTAAATGCATTTAATATAGATGAGAAGAACTTTAAGTGAGAGAGAAAGAGAGAGAGATGGTAGCTTGTTATTTTTTCTAAAATTTCACATACATTTAATTCAAAAAGATAGAAAATATAAGAAAGAAAAAATGAACGTTACTCATTTTACTACAGTAGACAAGGGTTTGGCCTAAGTCACATAATCTGTCTCCTTTAGGTGGCATTCTGGTGCTCAGAACACGAGTCAACATTTTGAGTGTAAGAATTTCACCAATTTGTAGATTTGATCTTTTTAAATTTGTAGATTTGAAAAGTTAATTTGTGGATTGAAATAAATGTATACCAAATGTAAAATTTGAGATATTTTAAAATATTTAGGGCTTAAAATTTGAAAAAATAATGGATATTTTTATTATTTTAGAAGGTGTTTAAAAAAATACAAAAATAAATAAGTTTTATTTTTAAAAAAAATTGTTAAATTTAATTGATAAATATCCATTTTAAACTATATTTTTTTTTAATAAAAAGTACAATATGTATGTATATATACATACGCTCTTTAAACCTCTAGCTCACAAATTATTTTCAAGTTTAATATTGTCCGGCATTTAGCTCAGCGTTTTGATGGCTTAGAGTCTACCTTAATATGTAGTATAGATTTCCTCGATTTAAAATTCTAAAATGTTGAAGAAACAAACATAAAAGGAGGATGGAGAAAAGGGTCCAGGAGGGGGTGGGGATTGGGACGGACAAGAAGACATTGCCTACTTTACTCGGAACCCGACGCGTTTCTTAATATCACTTTAAGTTGAAATGACGTCTTTACCCTTCTATTTCCACTTTAGATTAATATATGATAAACTAGTATAATAATGCCACGTAGTATTCGATCTGATGTGAGTCAATGGTTGTCTTCATATTCGCATTTGCTTTGCCGTAATCGTTTCTGTTTCTTCTTCTTCCTCTTCTTCAAAAGAAGCAAAAGAAACTTATTTTGAATATTTTTTTGAAATAAATAGAGAGAGAATGGATAAAAATAACAAACATGACAAACAGACGTATCTTTGTACTTTTCTCTCCTTTTCACACACTAACCTCACGCACCCTTCACTCCAAAAGAGAGAGAGAAACTCATGCATCAAGAGCTCAAATGGGAAAATAGAGAAATCCCATATGGATCAAGAGCTCAAATGAGAAAGGAGAGAAAGCCTTGTGCATAATCAAGAGCTCAAATGGGAAATTGATTCTCCATTGGAATCTCAATCGCATGAAATCAAAGGGATTCTCCACACAATCCTTCACAATAGCAAAAACCCAATTTTCTTATTTATAATACACACTCATTGAGATAATCTCATATGCAACAAGAGCCCAAATGGGTTCTCCACACTCTTTAAAAATAGCAAAATCCCTATCTTATATTATATTTCAGAGAGAGAAAGAATCTCATATGCATCAATGTATCAATAGGCTCTCCTCAGTACATTAGGATAACAAACTTGAAGAAATTTTCAAAAATGATAATAAAAATGTTATAAAACAATTCCAGATAGAGCAAAAAACTAATCTTAAAAACTGCAGTAGTTTCTCCTTCTTCACCTGTACACTTCTTATTCCAAACTTTCCAATTCTTCCAAGCATTTCTCCATTATCTGTTTCCTGAATCTTCAAATTTCTTGGATGCCCAATAAAAAAGAGAAAAAAAATTCGGATTCAGTTCTCCCTCCCTTTTCCAGATGCATAAACTCTAAACCCCCTTCCCCATCATGGCTCATCTTCAAAATTCAGCCATTAACATCCCCTCCACGCAGTCACCTCCACGCAGTCAATCCACTGGACAAAGCACTTGCAGTACCCAGCATCAGTGGAAATACAGAAAATCGCCGCACTCTGCTCTCAGGGGCATTACCCATGATTCAATCAGTGCTCAACTGATGATCAATTCCGTTTTCCTCTTCTCTTCCTTATCCCTGTCATTTTTCCTCCACAAAGACCCTGCTTATGAATTTTCGGAATCTCTTTGAGTAGAGCTTTGGGTCAACCACTGAAATTGAGGTCGGATCAGCTTGTAAGGACTTGTAGGCATGCTCTAGCTTCTTGCTTATGTCATAGTCTTGGAGTATGTCAATGATCCCAAAATAAAGAACTACTTCATAGATTTCACCAGTGCGTAAAGGGGTCAAATTGCCACCTCTGCTTGGTGTATACTGATCGACGTTACTCCTCCTCACCACCTGCTCAGCTCTTCCTGGCATGTTTATGCCTAATCAGATCAGAGGTTTACTGACGGAACAGAACATGTTCATTATCAAATCACTGAAAATGGAACAGTGAATAAGAGAGTATAGCAGTTAACTTCCAATTGAGCACATTATACATAATTATAATCAAAGAGGAACAATACATCAAGAGAATCAATCATAATAATCATAATTCAACTGCCCTACATTTCAAAATGATTTTTCTCCTTCTAAGAATTTTCTTCATATGATTTTCTTTTCTTTTCCTATTCATTTCTCTATCAGAGTAAAAATAGCATACACATCCAGATAGTTTATTAATTTTAAGTTACATCTTAAAGTTCTCTAAATTTGAGTTACTGCAATTTGAAAACTTCTGATTTTCATCTTGACCATATAACACAATCCCACAGGGTCCAGTCAGTACCATACCACAAACACATTTGATCTCTAAGTGTTCCGTGCGATAAATGTGAACCGACAATTATTGAATAAAGCTTTGTTCTTATATGGGAAAGAAGGTAGACCACACCTTTAATATACCCCACCAACAAGTGGACTTTGAAATGCCCAGTTTTTGCCAAGACAACTTAGCAATTAGAATCAACTACCCCAACCAACACAAATCATTCCAATCTACGTGATATATACCAACCACAAGATATTGCTCAACTTGTCTGTGGAAAGAAATATTTTTGTGTGTGACAAATACCACAAGCATAGGAAATTGATATTTCAAGATCAAGTGGGAAAAATAGGAGGGGGGTAGGATACAAAAAGCTTTGTTCGTTCTGATATTCAACACATGTTGAGATTAACCAAAACTTGTACAAACTAAGAACCAGTTAGAAAAACATACCGGCCAGCAAGAACTCGATCCATAACCTGATACTCTTCTCCAAAGAAACGGCACCCTACCATAACCTTTTCACCTGGATTTGAATCATTTTTCCCTGAAAAGAGCAGAGACATGTACATCCAAATTAGCTACAAGGTTGTCTTGTATTATTCTCTAACTGTCAACGTATCAATTACGACAGCAAAATAACATAACCAATGAAACACAGAAATTGAGAGTATGATTTTTTACCAGAAAGTACAACATATGGTGATAGCCCCATCTTGTCGTCTGAGTAGTCATCTCGGAAGTGAAGGCCAACCAAAAGACTGTAATCCATGATTCTCTCGGCTTCCAAAAACTCACAGTCTCTATCAATTTGTCTAAATAGAAACCATAAGCCAAGTCATTTCAAACATCTTATATTCAAATTCAAAAATATAAAGAAGAAATAAGAGAGAAGAAACTGATTTAAATCAAAAAAAAAAAAAAAAATATGAA
>JAUPMG010209793.1:0-23469 GCA_031762675.1 Pachysandra terminalis
ATTCATATCATAACTGAACCATGCTTGAATTTCTATTGTTATCGCATATTATCTTTGTTTTAAGATATGTTGTTATCATTGGTTATCATCACCACTGAGCCTTCCATGCTCAGCAACTTATTGATGTTGAAGGTCGTACTCGAGGCTGTGGAGGCTTACTCAATTCCCAAAATCCAATAATAAATAACCGAATAAATAAATGGTTTAATAATGGCCCAGCTGAGTGCCAATAGTTACCTTATTAAATTGTTTTTATTTGCTACCGCTACTCTGTGATGGTGAATAATGTTATTTATTTCATCTTTTATCCTTTGTTATGATTTGTAATCCGCGGTCCAGCTATGGATCCCGAAGGTCGCGTCTCGTGATTCGTGTCATCCCACCTAGTGATCTCGGAACGGGTTTTGGGGCGTGACACTGCCCCCAATTATCCATAATATCAAAGTAACCCCTTACCTCATAATGTTTACTATACAGTACCCCATAATATAAATAAATCATATTTTATATGCTAATTAAATCCATAAAATTACCCTTAAATTATATAAAATCAAACCATTTAATGTGGGCAATCTTTTAGTGGATTTAGGTACTTACAACCTACCTCCCTTAAAAGAGTTTTTTTCCCCGAAATTGAGTGCGTCAATCAGTGAATAAATGTGGATAATGCTTCTGAATCTCCGACTCTCGCTCCCAAGAGGCTTTCGTTCCATCATGACGTCCCCACTGAATCTTCACTAACGGTGTAGTCTTCATCTGCAACACTTTCTCTTTTCTGTCTAGGATCCGCATCGATTTTTTGACATAGGTCACATCTTCTTGAAGTTGTAACTGCATCCAATCTAGCACATGAAAAGGATTTGGCTCGTATTTCCGTAAGAGTGACAAGTGAAGTACATCATGAATGGCTGTCAGCTACGGTGGTAAGGCTATTCGGTATGCAACACGTCCGATCCACTCAAGTATCTCAAAAGGTCCGACGAAACATGGAGCTAGCTTCCCTTTCTTGCCAAATCGCATTACACCTTTCAATGGTGAAACCTTGAGAAACACCTGGTCTCCAATAGCAAATTCTAAGTCTCGCCTTCTCTTATTCGCATAACTCTTCTGCCTACATTGTGTTGTCCTCAATCTTTCCCGTATAAGCTTTACATTCTCTGTACTCTGTTGCACAAGTTCGGGTACGAGAATGCTGCCTTCTCCCCCTTCAGCCTAACACAGAGTTGAGCGACATGGGCGACCATACAAAGCTTCAAAAGGTGACATGCGTACACTCGCATGAAAGTTGTTGTGCTAAGAAAACTCCGATAAAGGTAAATGCTCTCCCCAGCTACTACCAAAATCCATCAAGAAAGCTCGCAACATGTCCTCCAGAACTTGGTTAACCCTCTTGGTCTGGCCATCCATCTGCGGGTGATAAGCTGTGCTGAAATCTAACCTCATGCCCATGGCCTTTTACAAAGCTTCCCAAAATCTGGAAGTGAACAAGGATCCACGATTTGAGACGATGTTAACTGGAACTCCAAGAGTCGTACAATCTCACGTACATACTGTCTCGCAATCTCTGCAGTTGTAGCTGACATTCGTGCAGGTAGAAAATGAGAAGGCTTGGTCAATCAATCGACGATCACCCAAATCAAATCCAGGCTACCTCGAGTCTTCGGTAGTCCGACTACGAAATCCATGGTGATATGCTCCCACTTCCATTCTGCAATCGGTAACGGCAGTAGAAGTCCTGTTGATCTCATGTGTTCGGCTTTCACCTGTTGACAAGTGAGACACCGTGCCACATTCTGAGCGATCTCTGTCTTCATTCCTGGCCACCAGAAATTCTAACATAGATCTTGATGCATCTTCGTATTTCCTGGATGAATGGAGTAGCGCGACTTGTGAGAATCATCCAGGATCTCTCTCCTGATGCTCTTGTCATCTGGTACACAAAGTCGACCTAAAAATCTGATCAAACCATCCGGGTGTACTACCCACTCAGGCTTGCCATCGTCCGCTGCAAGTGACAGTAAATCTAGATCGTTCTTCTGATTCTCTGTAATCCGCTGCTCTAGTGATAGTTTGGCAATAAGATTGAACAAATAACCACCTCGCTACTGATCCATAGGTTGAACTCCCAAGTCTGAGATTGCTTCTTGTAATCTTCACTCCCGCCTCATCAACTGTGCAAGAACGCCACGCAATTTGTGGCTCAAAGCATCTGCTACCACATTAGCCTTCCTAGGATGGTATTTGAGCGTAGAGATATAATCAGTCACGAGCTCAAACCACCTCCTCTGGCGCGTGTTAAGATCCTTCTAAGTCAAAATGTCTTCCAGACTTTTTGTGCATCCACAACTTCAAAGAAAAAACAACAGCGGCCAGCTCTAGATCATAAGTGGGATAGTTGCGCTCATGGACCTTAAGTTGTCGTGATGCATACGCTATGACACGACCGTCCTGCATAAGCATAGGACCCAAACCTTGCAGCGATGGGTCTGTGTAAACCTCCATCTTCTGTCCTGCAACCGATACAACGAGAATAGGTGCCAAAGTCAATCTCTTCTTTAGCACTTCAAAAGCAAATTCACACTTTTCGTCCCAGATGAATTTTACTTCCTTCAGAGTCAAGTGAGTCAATGGTGCCGCAATCGAGGAGAATCCTTCGATGAATCTTTTGTAATACCTTGCAAGACCCAGGAAACAATTGACTCGGTTACATTCATAGGTCACTCCCACCCAAGAACTGCCTCAACTTTGGCTGGATCCACAGAGATGCCACTCCCAAATACTACATGCCCAAGAAACTTAACCACACCCTTCCAGAAATCACACTTCTCCAGCTTGGCATACAGATGGTGAAAAACGTCTAGATGCTCCTTATGCTCCTCCACAGATCTCGAATAAACTAAGTTATCATCTACGAAGTTGACGATGAAACGATCAAGGAAAGACCTAAACACTCGGTGCATCAGGTCCATAAATGCCGTTGGCGCATTCGTCAACCCGAATGGCATGACAATGAACTCATAATGCCCATATCGAGTACGAAAGGTCCCCTTCTGTATATCCTCGTCCCAAATCCTCAACTGGTGATACACCAATCTCAAATCATTCTTCAAGAAGTACTGAGCTCCTCTTAACTGGTCGAACAAATCATCAATCCTTGGTAACTGATACTTATTCTTCACGGTGACCTAGTTCAGCTGCCTGTAGTCGATATAGAGTCATAGAGAACCATCCTTCTTCTTCACGAACAGCACTGGAGCTCCCCATGGAAAAGTACTAGACCTGATAAACCCAAGAGCATTCAACTCATCCAGCTGTACCTTCAGCTCCCGTAACTCGGTCGAGGCCATCCTATAAGTCGCAGTGAGATGGGTCTTGTACTAGGGATGAGTTTAATGCAGAAGTCTACCTCCCTTTCTGGCAGTAGACCCAAAATCTCTTAAAACACGTGCCTAAAGTCCCTCATAGTTGGAACATCTTTCCAAGGACAGCTGTTGTACTCCTTCCGTAGCAAACATAAAGTCGGACTGATAACGGTCCTTCTCTGATCCATGGAAAGTCAGACAACGACCCCCGGGAAGAAGGAACAAAACTGACTTCTCAAAACAATTAACTCTGGCATGATAGGTTGAAAGCCAGTCAATACCAAGTATCACCTCAAACTCAAGCATGTCTAACACAACAAGATCTGCTCCAGGTTAAAGTCGCCAACCCTCACCACACAAGCTCTGCAAACGCTGTGAAGAGTCGAGTTTCCTTCAATTGGGTTAGCAATGCACAGCGGATGATCCAACTCACTAGGATGTAAACCCATAAAGGCCATGCAATTACTGGAAATGAAGGAATGAGATGCACCAGAATCAAACAATACGCGAACTGGAGTGTGAAATAGGTAAATAATACCTTCCAACACAGTGTGCATAGCTTGGTGATCTCCAGGAATAGCAGTGTCGGTTAAGGCATGAAATCTTCCTTGCAGTACAGATCGAGGTCACGCAAACTGACCATCTATTCGAGGTGCTCTTTAATGTCACTGGAGATGCCCTTTCTTACCGCAGTTGTGGCAAGTCCTCGTCTCCCTCTTCTAAAACAATTGGTCCTGAGGCGGTAAAGGCTATCATGGCATATTTCGTGCTGGTGCTATAGCAATCGCCATATCTCTAGGACGAGTCCTCTCTCGCTGGTAGTCTGAACTGTGCCGTCTGTTCTGGCCTGATCTCGAATGGTAGGGATAATATCTCCCACTGCTGCTGCTTTTATCCGACTTGGGTTGATCCCTAGGCGTGGCTCCTCTGCCCATGTCTCTCTATAATTTTCTGGCACACCCCAAAACTTTAGCATAGGTCTTCAAGTGCTGTAGGAAGACTCTGGATCGAATGACTGGGCGAAGACCTTCTTCAAATTTGGCCGCTTTGTCAACCTCATTAGCAAACATGTGCGGCACATATCCGGACTGCATCATGAAACGGTCCTCGTACTGGGCTACTGAGAGGGTGCCCTGCTCTAGTCGTATAAAGTTGGAAGCCATTTGCCTCCTATAGCTGCTTGGAAGTAGTTCTCTAAGAACTGCGAATTGAACTGGTCCCAAGTCATCTCAGTAGTCATGTTGCTCTCAGTCATATCCCACCAATGGAGGGCTTCACCTTTCAGCAAGAAGGTGGCAAACGATACACGGTGCAGATTAGGACACTCCATCGTCCTAAAGATCCTCTCGATGTTAAGGAGCTAATTCTCTGCCAAGTGAGGCTCACCCCGTCCAGCGTAGGGGTGAGTTTAACTTCTTAAACTTCTCCAACCAACCAACTTCCAAACTTTGAGCTCTCCTCTAATCTATAACCACCTTGCACTGCATTTGATCATGCTGATAGGTAGCCAGTTCCCCAAGAATCTGAAAAAAAGTTGCCAACTGTGGGTCCGTAGCAACCCCAACTCTATTGACTGAGCTCTCCCCCACGCTAGCATTCCTTCTCCTTCCTGCCATTTACACACCCAAACAACCATTTAGGTCTCAATAAGAAATACCTCCTATTTAACACACAACAGTCACATGACCACAGCAGCAAAAAAAAAATCAATCATCACACAAGTCCTATAGTATATCTACGTTTCTCCATCTAACTCCAGTTTCTATGTGATGCCTAATGCCCAATCTATCACGCCTCAGATCCCGTGGCACGATTCCCAATGAGGGATAGCACAAATCTCGAGGTGCGACCTTCGGGATCCACAACTGGACCGCGAATTGCTACCAAACCACAAGTGAAATAAAAGTAATGGCTACCTTTATTCATCAATTAATCAGAGTGTGGAAGTCTATAACAATAAAATCAAAGTCAAAGAACCATAAACAAATTTAATCCATGGTCCTTGGCTTCAACTGAGCCAGGATCCTCAACATCTAAAATCCAGTCTAAACAAAGTTCCAACAACCACCAGTTATTACATCAAAATATCGAGTATCAAACTCCCTCAGGAGTGTAAACCAACCAGTGGAAAAGAAAACATCCCAGCCGACTATTAGCAACAGTCCAGCTAACACAGTCAATCCTCCCATCCTGCAACATGAAAAGTTGTGTGAGCCTATGATACCCAGTAAGAAGCATGAAACAGTTACCCGCCCGCTTATGGAGAACAAATCACAAGGTTAGCACAGCAATAACAATATAATAGGAATGAATCTTTTAACATGATATGAGATGATACGAATGAATCAATCACATGTCCTATAATGAATGCAATGAGAAGAAAACACAACTAATGAAATGATGCATAGTGAATGAAAGAAGACTAACACCTCCTGATAAGTGGACCTCACATGAAGCTTCCCAACAAAAACAAATTTAGAACATGGTCCTAGGAACTACCGGAAGTCCCCTCTTCTTTCTAGGCGCTAACCTATGGCATGAAGCCTACCATATGGCTAATTTACGAGTGTACCATAGTCAAGGACTAGAGAACTTGTATAGGATGGTCTCTGGCATCCTACCTTAGTTTAGGTGGGTCCTTTCACCCCACAGGTGTATATTCAAGCCAACCCGAGCCTTCGCAATAGTTTCTCCATAGATTTCCACTTCCCGGTTAATTTATCATTTGATATTAGCCTAGTATGTAATGCATTACACTAGGACACCAAATGAAGATCAAAAATAGAAACTATCTGCGCTCCCATACACACGGATAATCTAATTGCAAACCATTATAAGCTTCCTATCAATTATCACGACAAGAGCAAACTAACTTAACTAATCAACCAAACTTCCACATTCAATCATGATCAAACCTAATGTGGGATGATGGTCACAATGCCCTTGGAACACCAAGATTGACTCATCACAGGTAGGCTGCATGCCTTCAGGTAAAATCTTGTTCCCGGAATCCAATGTCAATCCATGACCTAAGCCCCACATCATCCACCAAGGTAGTCCACAAAATCACACACTACGGTGCATTTAATTGGTCTTCGATGGAGTGGTCGGTGGAGTAGCCCTACCGAATACTCAAATTTGAACTAAATATTAGTCTCTATCAGTGGAGTGCTCAGTGGACTAAATGGTCATTGAGAATTCTCTATCAGTGGAGTGCTCAGTGGACTAAATGGTCATTGAGAATTCTCAGGTGTTCGGTGGAGTTGTCGGTGTACCGAAGCCTACCGAACACCCAAATTACACTGTTTTTGGGTTTCCATCGGTGGAGTGGTTGGTGGACCTACTCTTCCAAATAGCCACATATTTTGATCATTTTTTGGGTTTTCAAATATGAACACCTGGGTTCTAGATCAAGTCCAAACAACATATAAACACGTACACAACATCATAATCATCTCCATATATTAAACACATCATTCAAACATATTCAATGAGGGTTCAAACATATATCATAGATTAACACATCCAAAACATGTACTAGAAACTTGAGATCTAATCTCAACAAGAACACTGTACTTGTTCCTGCAACTTACCTATGAATCTTTTGTGGTTGCGAAAGACTTTCTATGATGATCCTTCTCCTTTAAACGTTGGTTGCAACATGGGGTTGCTCTCAACTTCAGATTCGTCCAAGTCTTGTTTCTTCTTCTGAATCTCTCCCAACGTTCAGATCTGAATTCAAAGAAAAAATGAGGGTGAGAATGGTAACCTTCTCCCCTTAAACCTCATCCTTACCATAACCACTCTCCCTTCCATAATCGTGCGCTGCCACGATCAGCATGCATGCTGATCGCGTGCCACTACCTTGATTGAATTTAATAATTCAATCAGTCCCCAATTATCCAAAATTTCAAAGCAACCCCTTACCTCATAATTTATATTACACAGTACCCCATAATATAAATAAATCATATTTTATATGCAAATTAAATCCAAAAAATTACCCTTAAATTTTATAAAATCAAACCATTAAATGTGGGCAATGTTTTAGTGGATTTTGGTCCTTACAAGCATATTGCATCATTATTCATATCACATGAGTATTTGCATACTCATCACATATTTATTGCAAGCCAATCACTCATTATATATTTGATGTAAATTGATCACATCTTACATATTCATTGCATATTGATCACATATTGTATGATTCACTTGTTTATTATTTATTATGGATTACCATTGAAGAGTAGCATTGTCCCCACTTCAATCTAGTGTACCTTACGCGTTCGAGCACAACATATTTTTGGACCTATAGATGATGGACATAAGGACCATGAGGACCAAGATGGAGAACAAGGATGTTTTGAAGATATTAGCTTTCTTTAGGGTTTTATTCGATGATTTTAATAGATCTTGTAGTAGGGTTTAATTGCTGTAATTCAGTAATTTGATTTTCTGTAGTTAATAGGGATTGATTTGAAGCATGAGACTAGTATTATTTTCTTTTCGCTGATTTCTGTTTGAAGGATGTTATGTGATGGATATTATCTTAATAATACTACTTCTCTACAACTTTAACTTATATAATATCCTTATTTCTTCATTGGTTTTGGCTAGGTATTGTTTATCCACTCCCATCTGGATATGGGGTCAGAGTTACAACCTAGAATTGGGGCCTCCAATGATATTTCCAGGTTTGGTTCGTGACATAGTCACGGATGCTTATCCAGCATACACGTGTGACCATGGCCGTTGCGATCACCTTCCCACGGTCACCACCCTTCTTTCTATCTTTTGCATTTTTATCATCCTCTCTCGAGAAGCTGCCTGCATGTAGTATATCTAGGGCTTTGAGCATAGACACTGTGATAACCAGCGCTGGGTTACCAGTGTAAGGACCTGAAAAAAATTAAAATTCTAGATATGGGTATTTTGGTAATTTACCTAAGGGACTAGGGTTAAATTTTTAATTCCACCAAGGGGAAAGTTTGATATTACATGAGATTCACCTTAAATAACTATTTAGGGTTATAGAACCATAAAGGATAATTAAAATCAGTAAGGGGAGTCCAACCCAATGGGTTAACTTAACCGGGTGGTTTAGACTTAAGTGAAACCTATAAGACCCCAACCAAATTAACGCTAAACTTATAAGAACGTATAAATAGACCTTAAGACTTAAGAAAACACCAGAATTTTTGTGAGAGATCAAAGGAAGCCAATTCCAGGGCAAGGAAACAAACTAGAGCAACTGAACCAAGGGAATCCATAGCACCACCAGCTTCAAATGTGAGTAAACTTTCAATTCAGAGGTATTTGGGCATAGACCCAAATCTTAGTACTATGTACAATACCTTAAACATTTAAATGTGATAAGGATATGTATGAATTAATTTATATTGTATATAGGAGTGTTAGTGTTGTATTCTAATATTAGGTCAATGCCAAAAGATGAAATTCTAATACTGGTTATGAATATTATAGATGTGTGCGATTCTTCATAAATTAACATGATGTGTTAAGGGGTTATATTCCACCAAAAACCATCCAAAGATCTAAGGAAAAATAGGTAAATAATTATACATAGAATTTTGGGTTTCGAGACTAGAAGGGGACCCAACGATATACCGTCCTAAAACATTGACCTCTACACTGCCAGTATGCCAACGTGGCCACCAACAATTTATTGATTTAGATTACTCTGTAGTGCCACCAAGAGCTGGGGTAAACCACCAAGGCCACCGACCACACCCACCGACCCAAATGAATAAAAATGGGAATCTTGATTATGTATATAAGTATCAAAGGGAACCTAATGGAGTTGATGCCACATGAATTGGACCACTTTTGATTTCGATGGCATACTGGCGCAATTGCTGACCAAAATCAAAATGTGGGATTTTTGGATGAATCACATATATAAAGGCATTAGAGGTAACTAGAGAAGCTATTTGAGATTTTCGAATGTTTGACAACTGACGGGATACCATCAGTATGCCCGCAGAGCCATCTTCTATAGTAGAAAGCCTATATCCCAGTTGAAGTGTGAAATGAGCTTAGATATAAGTCTAAAGCTCTAATTCGTTGTGTTGACCATAATGGAATCAAATTAGATATATTAAGAAAATTGAGATAAATCATCTACACTTGCCTTGTATATGATCAGAAATTCATTGGAATGAAGGGGTGAATTAAGAGAAAAAGAAAGAGAGTTAAGATGACTTAGGTCACTATTGAAGGTTGTCAAGACACATGAAAATCTCACATGAATGCCATAGGGGTGAATAAGCATAAAAATCATGTATTAGATACTTTGAGTAAACAATGGAGATCAATTATGGGAAAAGCTTAATACTGTAATGTATATATTTAACCTAGTTGGACGTGTAATTTGATTCTAGTTGGATGAGTGAATTCATCCTACTTGGCTGTATGAATTAATCTTAGTTTGATGTATACTCCTATATGTATATACGCATACATATATATATATATATATATATATATATATAGATATATATGTAGTAGATATATTTCAAGGTAAGTAATAACCTTGACTATATTGAATCACTAGAATTGCAATGTGAATGACTATGCTATTATGCTAGAGTAAATGAATGATGAGATGATGTATATGCTTAAGAATACGCATAAGACATGGTAATGAAGAAAAAGGGGAAACGATGTAAGTCCTAGAATATGCATGATCCTAACTGCTTATTTTTTATATGAATAAGCACGATGTGTGGAAATGGGGAACTTATGAATGTCTCCAAGATTTACTATACATGGAAGTGTGAATCCATGATCTATGTTGAAGTGAATGTCTATGAAAGCTTTTTCATGGAATATTTTCTATTTATTGCATTAGCTAAATTTAAGTGAACTGGAAGACCATTGCATAGTGACTTTTTGGTCAAGATGACCAGTTGCCGATCGAAGAGAGGGGTATCGGGCTACTCCTGGTGACTAGTTCCCAAATTTAAATATGATAATGAAAATGGGATTAAGGCTAATTAACATGAAGCATTAGCTTAGTCATATAATTGCATTGGTCATTTGTGTTTCCTTAATGTGAGCATAGCATTTTAGTACATTTGAATGTTGCATCCTCATGGCACTTGCATTGCATTCACGCACTTTATTTATGTTTTATTTCTCTCATTAACTTCATCATAATAATTGCTTTATTTTGGATTATATTAATATTATTCCATGAGGATTGGTGACAAATAAGTTATTTATTGGGCATTTCAAGCTCACACAACTTTTAATGTTTCAGGTTGATAGATGACGGGAAAGGAAATGGACTTGATGTTGTTTTTAATCTTATCGCTGTTTTCAAAACTGTTATGTTGATTATTTCATGGATTATCCGGGATGTAATTAAATTATGAATGTTCAGATTTAGTTTTATTTTATGTTGAGATTATTGACTCTTCTGAAGTCATTTAGTTTAAGATTGGAACTTACGCACTCTAATTTATGTGATTAGGTTTTTATGTTATTAATTCATTGCATTTATTCGAGAGTTACGTTGGTATCCACGTTCCTTGGTCGGAACCCCAAGGTCTCACCTTGAGATCCGTGCCACCCACATTGGGATTTGTTCCACGGATTTGAGGTGTGACAGATTGGTATCAGAGCCAAGCTTTTGTCTAAGTTTTCTAAGTTTTTCTAGGGTTAGAAGACTAGTGAACTTAGCAATCACATTGAAATCTGAAGTTAGGAAGGAGAAGCATAGAAACTTGAACTAGGAATCATTGAAATCTGAAGTTAGGAAGGAGAAACATAGAAACTTGAACTAGGAATCGTTTGCTGATTCTTAAGTGATAACATGCTTTCTTGTTGTTTGAATGATTATCTGTTTATATAAACAATAAAAAATAAGGAGGTGAATTAGATGATTTAATATTGTCCTTTGGGTATGAAAATGGCTGGAAGGAGAAGAATAGCTACAGAAGAAGGATCTACGTCTAGGGCCAGAGCCGACACTGATCCACAGTTAGCCTGTGTGTACCAAATTCTTGGTGACATGGCGGCCTTACAGTGAGATCAGATGGAGAGGCGGGCTAGGGCTGAATGGAGGGATTTTGTTGGGACTTCAATTGTGTGGCTAGAAAGGTTCAGGATCCTTGCTTCACCAACTTTTGAAGGTCTGAGTGAGCCGCACCAAGCTCAGGATTGGTTACTAGATGTTGAGAGAGTGTTCAGGACTATGGGATGTCCCAATGACCAGAGAGTGCCTTTGGCCACGTTTATGTTGAAGGGTGAGGCACTCCACTGATGGGATATGGTGGAGAGGAATTTGGATGCAATGATGTCATGGGATGCGTTCCGGTGTCAGTTCCTAGAGACATACCTTCCAAGTAGCTACAGGCGTCAAATGGCTTTCGAGTTTATGAGATTTGAACAGGGCTCGAATAGAGTTGCACAGTACGAGGCTCGATTTGTTATGATGTTGTGGTTCACACCACACATTATTGTGGACAAAGTGGATAAGGCCGCTAAGTTCGAGGAGGGATTGAGACCAGTTATACGGTGTAAGGTTGTACTGCTTAGACTCAGGACCTACTCTGAGGTTCTTGAGTGTGCTAATCATATATAATGGGTCCTTGATCGGACTTCGCAACAGTGAGAGTATTCCAGGCAAGATAGAGGTCGATATTAGCCTTACTAGTAGAGTCAGACTACTAATCAACGGTAGAGGAACGATGCTCGACCGGCTAGGACACCATCAGGGGCAGTGGAGAGAGCCAGCTAGGACTGATGGCAAGGAGGGTCACATTCAGAGGCAGTGGAGAGAGCCAGATAGGACTGATGGCCTTAGACCAATTCCACAGTGCAAAGAGGCAAGTCTAATTCCATGGCAGAGAGTGTAGCACCCCGAGATGACCGTGCGTCAAATACAGTGGTGGAAGGTACTCTTCACATCTTCCATATGCTAGCCCATATTTTAGCCAAATCGGGAGCATCACATTCATTCATACCTAGTTGTTTGGAGAGTCCTTTGAGTGTGGTCAATCTAGTAGGAGGAATCGCCACTCTACACCGAGTGTCATACTTGTGTGATGAGAGTAAGTGACCTGAATTTGGAGGCTAGCCTTGTAGTGTTGGACATGACGGACTTCAACGTGATTCTTGGTATGGATTGTCTCGCCGCCTATCATTCCAAGTTGAATTATTTCAAGAAGATTGTAGTGTTCAATCTTCCTAGGATAGAGGTCTGACTTTCCTTAGGACTCAAAAAGATGCTTACCAGATGGATTTTCTGTGTGCAGTGGATGTGGGATAGAAGTTGTCTCTAGAAAAGATTCCCATAGTCCAGGATTACAATGCAGTATTCTAAGAGATTTCGGGTTAGCCACCTACAAGGGAGGTAGACTTCTGCATAAAGTTGGTGCCGGGCACATCTCCTATATCTCTGGCAACTTATCAGATGACTCCGACAGATTTATGAGAGTTGAAGGAGCAGTTAGACGGATTGATTACACTTGGTTTTATCAACTGGAGTACATCTCTGTGGGGTGCACCTGTGTTGTTTGTGAAGAAGAATGATGGATCTCTTTGTCTTTGTGTTGATTATAGGCAGCTGAACCGGGTGATTGTGAAGAACAAGTACCCACTGCCTAGGATTGATGACTTATTTGATCAGTTGAGAGGGGCCCAAATCTTTTCTAAGATTGATTTGAAATCGGGATACCACCAGCTACGAACTAGGGATGAGGATAGCCAGAAGACGGCATTTCATACTCGTTATGGACATTACGAGTTTGTGTTGATGCCATTTTTGTTGACGAATGTGCTTGTAGCTTTCATGGATATGATGCATAGGGTATTTAGACCTTATTTAGATCGATTTGTTGTCATCTTTGTGGATGATATTCTGATTTACTCGAGGTTCAAAGAGGAGCATTAGGAACACCTTAGGATTTTATTGCAAACACTTCATTACCACCAGTTGTATGCTAAGCTCGAGAAGTGCAATTTCTATAAAGATGACGTCAGATTCCTTGGTCATGTGGTTTCCAAGAGTGGTATTTATGTGGATTCAGCGAAAGTGGATGCAATTCTTGGTTGGGAGTGACCGAAGAATACATCGGAGATCAGAAGTTTCCTTGGTCTAGCAAGCTATTATCGGAGATTCATAGAGGGATTCTCTAAGATTGCAGCACCATTGACCCATTTGACCAGGAAGGATGTGAGACTTGATTGGGATGAGCAGTTTGAATTGGGATTTGAGGAGCTAAAGAGAAGATTGGCATCTGCGCTAGTATTAGTGATTCTTGTCGGTGGACAGAATATGGTAGTATAAACGGATGCATCATTGCAAAGTGTGGGTGTAGTTCTTGTGAAAGATGGACGAGTTGTGTCATATGCATCACGACAGCTTAAGACTCATGACCATAATTATCCCAATCATGACCTTGAATTGGCTGCAGTACTGTTTGGCTTGAAGCTGTGGAGATGCTATCTGTATGGAGAGGCATTTGAGTTATTTTCGGACCATAAGAATCTGAAGTATATCTTCACTCAGAAGGATATGAACATGCGCCAGAGGAGATGGTTGGAGTTGGTAAACGATTATATCTCTACTCTTCACTTTCATCCTAGGAAGGCAAATGTTGTAGCAGATGCATTGAGTCATAGACCGCAAGGAGTGTTACCTCAATTGAGGTGTTAGGAGTGGAGTTTACTCAAGACTATATCAGACCTTGGTGTAGGGTTAGTGGATCAGTAGAAGAGAGGCTTTCTTTTTAGTTTAGTTGCTAGCCTTCTCCGGAGAATCGTATTGTGACTAGTCAAAAATCTGATCAGGAGCTTCAGTTATTAGCAACAAACAACGAGAAGCTAGATTGGGCTGTGCATTCGGATGGACTAATTAGATACCGAGGTCGTCTTTGTGTGCCAGAAGATCAGGAGATCGTGAGGGAGATTCTTAATGAGGCTCATAGATCACGGTACTCCATACATCCTAGGAGTACCAAGATGTATCGTGACTTGGGTATATATTTCTGGTAGACAGAGGTATGAAGAGAGAGATAGCACAGTTTGTAGCACGACGCCTCACATTTCAGCAGGTTAAGACAAAGCACATTAGATCAATAGGATTGTGGCAGTCTTTACTGATAGCCGAGTGGAAATGGGAGCATGTGAATATGGATTTTATAGTTGGTTTGCCCAAGACCAGAGGCAGTTTTGACTCGATTTGGGTGACCATAGATTGGTTGACCAAATCAGCACATTTCTTTCCTATGAAAGTTTCAACTTCAGCGGACGAGATTACCATATTATATGTTAGAGAAATCATTTGATTACACGGTGTACCTGTTAGTATTGTCTCAGACCGCGGTTTTCTTTTCACGCCTCTGGCCTGGGAGAGTTTGCAAAAAGCCTTGGGCAGACAATTAGATTTTTGCATAGCTCATCATCCGTAGACCGATGGTCAAACTGAGAGAGTGAACCAGGAGCTCGAGGACATGTTACGGGCTTGTGTCATGGAATTTGGTGGTAGTTAGAGGGAACATCTACCCTTGGTGGAATTTTCCTATAATAACAGCTATCATTCGAGAATGAGCATGGCTCCGTTTGAGGTGTTGTATGGTAGACCATGTCGATCGCTAGTTTGTTGGGCTGAGGTTGGAGAGATTAGTATTCTTGGACCATAACTTATCCAAGAAACTACTGTGAAAGTGAAACTTATCAGAGAGAGATTGAAGGCAGCACAGAGCAGACAAAAGAGTTATGCAGACCGAAGAAGAGACTTAGAGTTCACAGTCGGCAATCACGTGTTCTTGAAGGTTTCAGCTATTAAGGGAGTGATGCATTTTGGCCGGAAGGGGAAACTTGCTCCACGCTTTATTGGACCTATTGAAGTGTTGGAAAGCATAGGAAGTGTGGTGTATTGAGTTGCTTTGCCTTCACAACTTTCGACAGTGCACAATGTGTTTCATGTGTCCTTGTTGCGAAAGTACGAACCTGACCCGACACATTGTTGGATTGGGGCCAGTTGCAACTTTGTGAGGATGTATCTTATGTTAAACAACCGTTACGAATACTAGACAAGAAGGAAAAAGTATTGAGGACCAAGACTATTCCTTTGGTGAAGATTCAATGGAGTCATCACGACTAGTCTGAAGCTTCATGGGAATTGGAGTCCGAGATTCGGGAGCGTTTTCCACAACATTTCATAGATTGAGGTATGTAATTTCGAGGAAGAAATTATTTTAGAGGTAGGTTGTAATGACCTAAATCCAATATTTTATATTTCAAAATAATAAAAATGATCAAAAAGGTTTTATAAAATTTATTTGGTATTTTTTCCAAAATTAATTGTGTTGGTTTATAAGCTAATTAGAGAATTGCGTTGATTTTTAAAGAAATATATATGTTTTTGGGGTTTAAGGTGTAATTGGAATACATTAAGGGAATTAATTGTAATTTCTAAAAATCTAAATTCAAATTTGAACTAGTATGTGCGTGGGTGTTATGGGTTGGAAAGGTAAGAGAAGGAAGGGAAGTTTCCTTATTTCTCTCCATCACATACCTTCTCAATGGAGGTTAGAATTGGAGTTATTTGTGAGAGAAAATAAGAAGAAAAAGGTTAGAGAACTAACCCTAGCAATCATATTTCAATGGAGAAAAAGAGGAAAAAAGGAAGAAGAGGAGAAGAAAAAGAAAGACGAAACCATGTCAATCAAAAATTTGAACAACAAGAATTTAAGTAACATTTTCAATATAATCTTCATTGAATTTTGGGGTTTTTCTTATGATTCATTTTTGTATCCTGTACGTATGACGTGTGAATGCTTGAACAATCGATTAAATCAAAGGCGCATGTCACACCCCGGATCCCGTGCCACAAATCCCTAAGAGGGCATCACAGATCTCGAGGTGAGACCTTCAGGTATGGAACGTGGATCACCGAAACAAACACCAACTAATAAAATCAATAAAGATCACTTTTATTAAATACTCAAAGTGCAAAACAAAATAAATTGATTTACATAACCCATGTGACTTCAGAAGAACCACATTCCTCAAATATGAACTAGAAATCGAAAAAGGGCATAATCCAAGTACATCTAAAATCCCCCATGAAAACATAAATATAAAGTCTAAAACAGAAATGAAATAAACAGCAACTTCAATTCATCCTCATCATATGTCATCCTGCAACATAAAAATTTGGGTGACCTTGGAATGCCCACTAAGTAACATATCTATCACCAATACTCATCAAATATTGTAGTACAAATCAAATACAGTAACTGGAAAAGAAAAGTAAGGAGAAATCAAGACATTATGATACAAGATGAAGTATAATATGAGAATGTATCATTCAGATGCCCTACATGGTATGCTCAATCAATCGAATACAAATGAGTATGCAAGGTTATGAACTAAGTTAATGTTTCATGTTAAGTGGCCCTCATCCTATTTCACTATTATGAACCAATTTGGGACATAGGTCACCAAGAATAGTCGGATACCCCCACTTCATTCTGGGCGCTAACCATGGTATGAAGGCCACCACTTTCTTATTTCATGAGTGTCATAACCCAAGGTCTAGCCAACCTTATAGGACCTCGCAAGAATTATGAATTGTTTGAGAGTGGTGCTAGAAGCATTCACTAAGAACCCTTGTGTGTGACTCTAAATGAGGTCACTGTTTCCTGTGTGGGGGTGGCTTTTCTACCATGGGAACAATACCCAAAAATGAAAGAAGGTACTTTTCCTACCTATGGTTTCCCCCTAAAAGAGAAAGGATGGTGTCTTTTCTCCCAAGGGAAGTTTCCCCAAAAGAAAAGGAGGTAATTTTTCTACCTAGGGTATTCCCCAAAAAGAGATAGAGGGTGACATTATCTACCTTGGGTATCATCCCCTAAAAGATAAGGGGTACTCTTCAGATAAGATGACCACGCTACTATTGATTGAGCACATTCGTGGGACAGAGTTCCTAGAGGATATGTGGATGGAATTCATGGTTGGGCTTGGCCTAACACCATTGCATACTTGCATCAGTCCATTCTTCATAAGCATTGCATCACACTTCATTTGCATGTATTCTAACTGTGTGTGATTGATTAGCATTTGTATGATCATAGTGTCCATTTGCATGTTTTGCATCAATTTCTGTGTGACTATGGTATGAACTTGGGTGTCCTTGGTGAATTTGTGATTAAAGGTGATTATTGGTAATTGTAAGTGTTTGTAGTATAATGAGTAATCATTATGGTTAATTGTGTGGTGTGAATGGTATGTCCATCGAAAGGGAATTGTCATAGTATTGAAGGAGCCATGGGAGTTGGTGGCCTTGGAATTCTAAATGATATCATGATGAGATCTTGAGTGCTTAGTGTTAAATGTGAATGTGGTAAGTATTCCTGTAACTGAAGGGACTCTATTTAAGTCATGTGACACATGAGAAAGTTGTGAAAGGACATGTGTGCATGCATGAGATGAATTGTATACGTACAGAATTCTAAGAGAGCATAGAGGATTTAGTATGACATGTTTATGTGGAATCGATTGTATGCATGTCAAGGATGAAAATTGTGTGCTATAAATATGGAGAACATGAATATATCAGTAAATAAGAATTATGGTTTAGTCTATATGCAAGTTAAGGACTTTGATAGTGAATTACTTATACAAATTGTGAATTCCATGAATGAACTTGTTTTATTATATGACTACAAAAGATCTACTATCGTTGCCTTGGAATTTTTCTATTGAGCCTCCAAGCTCACCCTTACAATAAAATAGGTCGAACCCTAAGGGAAAACGTGAAACAAAGAATGAAGACCTTAGCCGATAGGGAATATGATGGGGAACACTAGAAAGATGAAGTTGCTTGCAGAGGATCTTAAATTCAGTAGTTTTGTTTTGACCCATGTGAGCATGAATAATGTAAGCTTTAATTTGAATTCAGCCATTGTTTAGGTTTGAGTTCTTTCTTGTTGGTGGATTTTCTTGTTAAGGTTTAAATTTTTATCAGACTTCCGCTGAATCATTTAGTCATGCTTTGTGGAACCATTAGATATGATTATTTATTTTTGGTTTGGTCGCATCGTTTGTTTGGATCCGAAGATCATTCCATTGTGAATCCTCGAGATCATTTATTGCAGATTTGGGGCGTGACAGAAAAACCTGCTGACAACCTTTGCTCTAAATAACCTATCTCTGATACCAATCTGTCATGGCCCGGATCTCGTTGCACAAATCCCTATGCAGGCAGCTCTGATCTCGAGGTGAGACCTTCAGGTTCCAACCATGGAACACAGATCACCGAAACAGACACCAGGTAATAAAAGCAATAAAGATCACTTTTATTAAACACTCCAAGTGCGGAAGCAAAATAAAATGAATTACGTAACCCATGTGACTTTAGAAGAGTCACATTCCTCAAATATAAACTAGAAATCGAAAAAGGGCATAATCCAAGTACATCCAAAATCCTCCATGAAAACATTAACATAAAGTCTAAAACAGAAATGAAATAAACAACATCGTCTATCCATCCTCATCACATGTCATCCTACAACATAAAAAGTTGTGTGTGCTTGGAATGCCCAGTAAGAAACATATTTGTCCCCAATACTCATCGAATATCGTAGTACAAAATCAAATACAGTAATTGGAAAAGTAAATTAATGAAAAATCAAGACATAATATGATACATTGATGAGATGAAGTATGATATAAGAACGTATCATTCAAGTGCCCTACATGGTATGCTCAATCAATTGAATACAAATGACTATGCAAGGTTATGAACTAAGTTAATGTCTCATGTTAATTGGCCCTCATCCTACTTCACTATTATGAACCAATTTGGGACATAGGTCACCAGGAGTAGTCGGATACCTCCTCTTCGTTCTGGGCGCTAACCCATGGAATGAAGGTATCCCCTTGCTTATTTCATGAGTGTCATAACCCAAGGTATAGCCAACCATGTAATACCTCACAAGAATCCTACTGTTATTTAAATGGGACTTTCAACCCATAGGTATTGTCAGCCTAAAAGGAACCTCGCAAAGAATCCTTTTTTGTATCGCCTGGGCTCACTTAACAATCCACATCGACCTAGCATGCACGTAACCATTACTTTAAGACTCCAATGATAATCCCCATCAAAACACGCGCCCATATATGCGGATAGTCTGCTGGAAAGCATCATACGTATCCTAATCACAAGTTCGTAGCATTTCCAGTGATAAGACCCTTCGGAAGGTACCCATGTATCCATACACACAATTAATCCACCAGATTCCATCATGGCTCTCCTTTCCACATATTCGTAGAATTTCACGGGTATCCTTTCCACAAGTAATAGTTTGAAATAGATTATAAGTTTATAATACTAGTCATCAAATATCAAACACGCCAAAGAACCTCAGTTCAAACCTAATCTAACTTCATCAAGGTCTATGATACCAATTACCAAACAATGGGGTCAAACCCCAACTTACAATCCTGGTCGGTGGGTTTGTCAACAGGGCTTGGGTGTGTCGTGGAAAACCATGTAGGTCCTATGTAGGTGGTTCTAAGCCCATAGACCTTCTTTTGATCTCAATAGACCACGTATATACTTAGTTTAGTTTATAGATTACTTGGTAGGAAGGGTACACCTCCATTAACTGCTAAACACCCTCAAAACAAGTCCCTATCGGCAGGATGGTCAATGTATCAGTGCCTGTCGACAGACCCTTTACTACATATTTTTAGTCCCTGTCGGTAGGTTAGCCGTTGTACCGGTGCCTGTCGGTTGGTCGCAGGACTGAATCCTAGATCCGAGGTCTGAAGCGTGTTTTGGTCATAACTTTCACAATACACATCAGAATCACTTCAAACTTGAAGCGTTAGAATCCTAAAGATCCAAGGTATGATTTAAACTAGAAATTATTTCATATTTAATGGATGGTAGTCCCAATATTTCGTGGAACACCAGAGCAAAGTCATTCACTATAAGAATCTCCTCCAAGGACTCTTCCTTACTTTCCTCCAATAAGCCTAAGAATTTAGCTTGATACTTATCCTTTAGACTTCCCCGCACGTTCATGTTTTCATCTACAAGAATTTCAAAAGTAACCTCCTTCCCAAAAAAAATTACCTTAGCATGATAGGCAACTAGCCAATCCATGCCTAAGATGATGTCAAAGTTTGACATAGCTAACCCCTCTAATCAGCTCAAAATTCAAGTTTCCCACCCTTACAACAATATCTAAATAGATTTTGCTAAGTGCGACTGTTCCCCCAATTGGGTTTTCTATACATAAGGGTTCACTCATAATAGATGGTCTAATACCCAAAGCATGCAAAAACCATGTCAATATGAATGAGTTTGTGGCACCTGAATAGAACAATACATTTGAAGGAGTATGAAAGATTGTAAGTATACCTTCCACTACTGCATTAGTGGTATCATCATCTCCTAGGTTAGTCCCGTCAGTCAAGGCGTGATTTTTTCCTCGAGGCGGTGGTCGACAGTCCATTCCCTTTCCTTGTCCTTCGACTCGAATCCTCGCACGACATTCCTTCTTGGTATGCCCATATTTTCCACAATAGAAGCAGGTTAGAAGTGGTCGTTACTGCAAGTATGGGGCAGCAATAGGAGCTCTAACTATTACAGTTGGTTTAGCCATAACTGCTCTCAAAAAATCATCAGTTTTGATTCTCCTCTCCCCTCTGTGGTTGGCTCTGGAATCTCCCTCTGTCACCATGGAAAACATCCTTCTTCGAGGCATTCAAATAATTGTCCCTCTCCACTCTACGGGCAGAATCAAGGACTTGGGGATAAGTCTTAAATCCCAATGTAACCACCTTAGAACTGATGTCTGGCCTCAGTCCTTCCTTAAATTTTGCAGCTTTATCCTCCTCTAGAGCCACCATGTGAGGTGCGAAATGAGAGAGCATTGCAAATTGGCCTTCATATTGACCCACAGTGTGAGAACCATGTTCCAACTTAAGGAAATCTACAGCCTTAGACCTCTTGAAGCTGCTAGGAAAATAGGTCTCACAGAATTGACTGTTGAATTCCTCCCAATTATTCACTTCCCCTTGAGTTCTTTCAACCATTTCCCACCAATGGTAGTGTAACGGCCACAAACCACCTCGTGAGTATTTATTATTATTTTATTCCTTAATATGACTATATCTGCTGAATTGATTGTCGATCGGATTAGATCTGACCATGTGATGCTCGTTAGTATGATTTTTATGGTCCATGTGTGATGCACTGTAGTTTAACTTTGAACTAGTGGCATTATGGTAATTATTATGTTGAGATGAGGTGTATGGCTTGGATTGATTAGTTAGAAATTAAGGGTTTGGATTGAGTAGATAGAAATGGATGGTGGAGATGTAAGTGGTTAATGTTAGAGGGCTTAGATTTTGCCACATTGCAAAGGGAGATTGTCTTGCATGGGAAACTGGAGAGACAAGTTTTTTTCTTTTTGAGTTTTGTTATGGTTTTGGCTTGGAGGAAAATCTTGGAGAGGAAGATATCTCATTTTGTGTGTAGTGCTTGAATCCTAACAGGTAAGTATAGATTCATGCACATAATTAGTTAAATCCTAGTTTTCTTTGCAATTTCACATGATTCATGATTGTTGTGTTCGGTGAATATGTATGTCTAGCTTGAGTGATTTGAATGTGGTTAGTTTTTGTTTTTCTTGCTTACAATTCGCATATGTTAGCCTCCTTACTCTTGTGGATTGAGAAACCTAGAAAATAAATGTAAACCCCTAAATTTTGGCCCGTTCGGCGACCTCCCAAGCGCATCAAACACGTCGTCAAACCCTTTCTGGGAGCAGGGTGAACCCTCGGCGCGCCTAAACACATTGCCGAGTATGAACATCAAGAACAGGTTGCCGATGAACAGTTTGACTCACCAAAATGGGTCTCGGTGCTCCAAAAGGGTCGCCGAAGAGTTCACCAAGAAAGGACCCCTGGTTTTGTTGCCGAATCTCAGAGAGGTTCGCCGAGAGGGTCATCGAACCAAGCTGCGGTGCACCGAAGGGTGCGTAGAGGCAGGTTTTGAGTGCGCCGAAGACTCTGCAGAAGACCCCGCCGTACTAGACTACTTACTTCTATGCTTTGATGTTTATAAACTAATACTTGTTGTCACACTTATGGATTGAATCATAGTGTAAACTCACATGTATGAATGATAGTAGAAATGATGCTTGAGAACTTATAGGAAAGAAATATCATGTGAGATGCATGAAATTGAATGGATTATACACTTTAGATTGTTCTCTTTCACACGATACACCACGAAATGCTTGCTTAGTTAATTTGTATGTTTCACTACACTATCATGGACTCTTGATCCCAGTGGTCGAAGAATATGACTGTGTAACCCGAGACCTCACGGTTGTGTCTCGAGGATAATAATGAGAGTGATGTGACTCCACATCTAGTGAGGAGACTGGCGGGATCGAGTTGAGGGAGTAGCTAACCCAAAACACTCTTCCTTAGCCAAGGGGCATCAGACCCAAGGAATATAGGTGGGCCTCTGTAGTCTAGTCAGGTGATCATGATTTCCTGAGGGATACTACCGGTGGCTGCAAGTTTTGGTCAAGGGACCACTGATCAAAATTAGTGGGGGAATTGTGCCTCCTAGGTTGAAAGCCCTTAGAACTACGATGTACACGTAGAATAACCCTATTCCATGGACCAATACGGGGGGTGATTTCAAGTTGTTGGAACACCCTGGGGCGAAGTCTGGTAGAGACCAGTGCGTTACCCTGCTTCCAGGGGACATCCCTACCACAAAGGATTTGCGTCACAGCCGAACGCTCCGAGAAAGGGATCTCAGGAATGACACTAAAAGCGTTGTTCATGGGGACACCCATGAGACGTGCAACCATCTGGAGGTCGAGGACTTTCTCCCCTCTAGGTGTAGCGAAGGTAATGGAGGAAGTCTCGATATCAAGTCGAGATATGTACTCATACATATCTCGAGTAAGCGTCTCGTGAGCCTGGCCGCCCCACAATAATATTGGCTCCCATGCTATGGCACATAGGATGTTGGGAATGCCGTAGGAATCAAGACAGGTAGGTACGATGGGTCTTTCGATTAAAATCTTCGATGAGG